>PVHY01016953.1:0-32555 GCA_004024945.1 Uropsilus gracilis
GGCCCGGCGCGGCTGTCCCTCGGCCGGCCCGGCTGTCCCTCCGCCCGGCCCGGCTGTCCGTCGGCCCGGCGCGGCTGTCCCTCCGCCCGGCCCGGCTGTCCCTCGGCCCGGCCCGGCTGTCCCTCGGCCGGCCCGGCTGTCCCTCGGCCCGGCGCGGCTGTCCCTCGGCCCGGCGCGGCTGTCCCTCGGCCAGACGGAGGAGGGGTCGCTGTCCGGAGGGGCCGGGAGCGGCGGGGCAGCGCCGAGCCTGCGCCGGGACGTGCCCGGGACGCGCCCGGCTGCGTGGGCCGCGGAGATGGGGGTAAAAATAGCCTGACCCCCGGGGGCGAGGCGCCCGAGTCCAGCCAGCAAACGGGCAGCTGTCGTGGGATGTCATTCGCGGCCGCGCCTTGTTTCTGCCCTCCGAGGTGCAGGCGCCGCGGCTTCCCCGCAGCGTCGCTTGGGGGCGTGGACTTGTCGGCGCTGTAACCGACCCTGGTCCTGGGGCTGAAGACCGTCTTGCTGAAATGCTTGGTCAGGCGTCTCCCGAGCTGCACTGCAAACGTGTGTCTCCAAAACGCAGTTTCCCGCCTCAAGACAAGCTGCTCGTGGACGTCCCCAAACGTGTTTGCACGCACACGCCTCGCCCCGTCTGTGTCACCGGGGTGATCCTAGGACAGATCATTTCCATAGCCACGAGTCCCCGTTCATTGCTATGTCCCTTTCGAATATGTCTCCTCAACACAGGAAACGCATAACAAATAGTGGGAAATAAACACAAGTTGCCAACAGACTGTTTCCCCCCCCCAAAACCATTCTTTTAGAGACCAGTTAGAGCCATAGCCCGGGCCGAGTCTAAGGTAGAGAACAGAGGACGTGACATCTGCCTTCAAACAACTTGAAAGCAACCTGCCAGATAAGTACAGAACCGTGAACTAAATGGCAGTAGGCAGCCGGCAGGGCCTCGCATATTAAACAGGAATGAATGAGTGAAAGTGGAAGGCGACAGACCTTGGGCAATCCTTAGCTTCCCCTCCTACGTTATCAGCTGCTGGTTTTGATGAGCTCCTTCCATCTACATGGCCTTTTGCTGTTCTTGCGTTTCTGCTCTTGGTCTACACAAAATGAGATCACCCGACCATCCCTCCAACTCCAAAGTTATGCTTCCTGTCTAGCGCCCCGGATGTAGATGAATCTTCCACGAGCCTCTCAAACTTAAAAATGTTCAAAAGTCTATTGAACCGTATTCGCCTGGAAAAGGGCCGCTGCCATCCTTTCCCCGAGCAAGAAAGTTGGGCGCACGACCAGCTCAGGAGAGCGGCTCAAAGGGACCCATGTTTGGGTCCATTAGCTCCCGTCCCAGGCTTGAAACGTGCATAAAGTCTCATATTTTCTTTGTGTTCTGGATGCTACAAATTATGCTGCTAGTCCTCGTTGGGAGTTACCCTAGGTCCCTCTGTGTCACGCACACAACCTCCAGCTTCTGTCTGTCCTCCCTCTAAATCTCTCAGACCTCCTCTTCATCTTCAATGCCAGAGCTCAGCTAAACCTTCATTGAGATTGGTAGGGAAACCTGATGTTGATGTTATTATCTCCAAGCTCTTCTGTTCCAGTTCATCTCTTCTGTGGTTTGCGTTGCTGGCCTGCAAGTCTAAGATTAATAATAATTATGTATTAGTCTAACATCACTAATTAAGTCTTCAGTAGTACCCCATCACTTTCAATGGATAAAGTCCATTATTCTTGACGTAGCCTTGGTACTTGATATGGCCTTAAAAAATACTTTTTTTTTTATTTAAAAGGTACTTTCATTAAAATAAAAATAATAAAGTATAATAAATAATAAAATAACAAAGCATTGTATATATAATATACATATAAATGTATAATAAATAATATAAGACTACTATATATAATATAATGAATAATATAAATAAAAATATAATATAATGAATAATATAAATAAAAATATAAATAATCAAAGATAACATTTTTATTAATAAACTTCCCAATTTATTCATTTACTCATCCCTTCCTATCCTCCTCACCATCCATATAAATTCCCTGAAATTAGTTTGCCCAGAGAGAACTTGTGCTCTGTTTTCATGCCATCACCTCAGCCTGGAATGCCTTTCTCTTCACTTTTCTTTCCCTGATTGATTACTATTTATCCTTCAAGATTTTGTTCAAATCTCAACTTTTCATGGAAACCATCACTGATGTTCCTGCTTCCTAAGAAGACTTGTGTCCCCCTTCTATCCCTCTATTGTATATATTAACTGTATGGTAGTCGCCATGTCGAACTGCAGTTGTTAGTGACCTTGTCTGTCTGCCGTAGTGACCTGTAAGGAGAGTCTCTGAGATGAGATCTTCTGTTGGTCATCTTGGTAGTCTAAGGTACCTGACACGTACTGACTCTTCACTTAATGATAAATGCATTAAACATCGTAGTGCACATGAATTGGCAGAGAAGAATAAAGAATGCATCTAGTAGGAAGCAGTTTTTCCCGCCCCTCTTTTTATGTGGACCTGGATTCAGCACCTGGCTAAGGCTTTTGACTTATCGTTACTATCTCAGCCCACACCGTCTGTGCAAATTAGAAGCAAGCATGCCTCCCGAAGGCATTTTACTGCCCAGTCCATACTTTGGAAACTGCTGCTCTAAGATACTGTTAACTTCAACCCAACGGAGTGATGAATAAAGTGTGTCAGCCTTTCCACATTTTTCTGATATAGGTACAAACACGGACACGTTGAATAAATCATTAATAAAAACAAGATGACCCACAGTGGGGTGGACGCATCAACTCTTTCCCCAATGAGCCATGCGCTGTTCTGATACTAAAATTGCATGAAGGCAGAAAGAGAAAATATATCACAGATAGTCACACTGACGGTCTCGCTGTCCCACACCTCTAAGAACAGGAATGTGCTTACTTGCGCCTGGAACTCAGCATGACTTGAAGTTTATTAATGGAAAAATGTAACTAGTCAATTCAACGATATCTAAGAATTTTCACTTCTTTCATCAGAGAGGAGATAACTTTGTTTCATTGTGTCTTTTGTTTCTAGCAGAGCTCCAATGGTCCTGTAAAGAAATCCATGCGTGAAAAGGCTGTGGAGAGGAGGAATGTTAATAAGGAGCATAATAGTAACTTCAAAGCTGGATATATTCCCATCGACGAAGATCGTCTCCATAAAACAGGATTGAGAGGGAGAAAGGGCAATTTAGCCATCTGTGTGATTATCCTCTTATTTATTCTGGCTGTCATCAATCTAATTGTGAGTATATAATACAAAATATTCTCTTTCTAAGTATCCTGGGGGATTTTTTTCATCTATTTTTCAGTGAAATTATGGACTTTGTTTCTGTAACTACTTCCAGGACCCTCTTTCTGTTTTTCTATACATGTTTTACCCCCTACTGATTTTCAATGAATATTTTATATGTAAAACCCTGGTCTGCTAACATTGGGAGATTTTTTTTTTACTTAGAAAAAAATGTTTGTAGATTTTTCCTTTAAAAGACTTAACTTTTGTAGGGGGGGTAGAGTCAATTCTAGTAACCTTTGCCAAGGTGATTTTATTGCCTCCACCTTTCCCCAAAATGTACCATGCTGTTTTCAGTCAACTTTTCCTGTGTTTAGTCTTGTCTCCTCAGCTGTATTTTAAAGTGGTACCCTGCTGATGACAGTAAAATTGTATGCTTGCTAGGCTGTTTTCCTCTAGATGCTGAGACCCTGGTATGTTGCCTTTTCCAAAACCTTGACTTTGACTTGCTTTGTCAAAGAAGATGCCTTTCAATCTAAGGTCGCATCTGAGGGCTGAATCAGAAACCCTCTGCCCTGTGTGTGGGTAGCTGCTGTCAGAGGCTGGTTACTATTGTCCTAAGACTGACCATGTACATGGCTGCAGCCATTCGAAAGTGATTTATTTTATTTTTGACCTCCAGTATCATCTCAAGCCAGTCCTTTGAATTTTTGTATCTTGCGTACATCTAAAGCATGAGCATCGAATTCTTTCGTTCAATTGGAAAGGATGGAAATAGTTTTATTAGAGGCACATGTTCAGAATATATTTTATTTTATATAAACGTATTGAAGACTTTTGCTTAAAAAGGCGGATAAAGACATTCTCATTCCCTTCTCTGAAACACTCCCGAAGTGACAATGTCAGGAAAGAGAAATCTCTTCGCAGAAAGTTGGAGGCAGCTGAAAGAAGGGGGAGGAATGGCCGGCAACTTCCTAGAAAGGAGTAACTGACTAAATGTTGGACGCAAGGCTGTAGACTGTGTTAGTGAAAGTGCTTTGTAGAATCCTGGAAAGTCTCAAGAATTAGAAGTACAAGGGCCTTGAAAAACGTGTTTGAAAGTTCCTTAGAGGCCACGAGATCCCTAGACTCCCTCTCCTTCCTGCCTGTCTCCAGACACCCTGAGCCAGAGAAGCTTCTACTGCTCAGAGGAGGGTAGACATGGGTTTCGATGCAGAGAGCAGGGAAACATGGGTCCTGGGCACTGACTCCCTTCCCCAGGCTCCCTGTGTTCGTCCTCCAGCTACCAGCAGACAGGCTTCCGGCCCGCTGAATAAGCACTAGACAGACAGACAGACTCTCTCTGGAGATATGCGGCTCCTGAAGAAAAAACCTGGAGATCCTGCCACTAGGCAGGTTCAGGGAAAAGCCCCCCCCCACCCCCCGCATCTCCTGCTGGGGGGACTGCTTCATCATCACCAGCCCTCACAGTGAACAATGCGAGAGACCAAAACACTCCAACCTGGGCGAGGTTGGCATTCTGGGAGATAAAGTGTAATGAGTGACAGACGTTTTCTTTAAAAAAAAAAAAATGATAGAATCAGTTAATCTTGAAACCTAGGAGGACGGCACAGCCACGAAACAATGATAACGTGCCCTAGAAAGAAGCAGTCACAAGTAAACGTGATAGAAGTCGGCCTGCAGACAAAGGGTGGGGTGGGCAGGTGGAGAGAGTGAGGCTGGTTTTGCCCCAGGAAGATCAAAGACGAGCGCTTCCGGAACATGCCACAGAACCAGAGCATTGTCCCGGAATGGTCGCATTCTGCTAGTCGAAGTTTCAGAAAGAGAAAAGGGAAAAAAACACTGGGGAGAAAGCAAGTAAATAAATAGAAAGGCTCCCAGAAGACATGGAAAACTGTCTGGGTCCTGGGCTGGGCATGGTGGCGCATGCCTGTAAACGGCAGCCTAGGAAGCCGTGGCGGGGGCCATGGACCGCCAGGGGCACGTAGCGAGACCTAGTTCCAAAAAAATATAGCTGGGCGTGGTGGCACACGCCTGTAATCCCAGCTACCTGGGAAGCTGAGGCTGGGGATGGCTTGAATCTGTGGTTCCCCCGGGCAACGTAAGCCTGCAGTTCCACAGGCAAAAATAGTGAGACCTTGCCTCAAAAAACAAGAAGAAAACCTTCTTGGAGCCAGGGGAGCCGAGGAGGAGGGGCAGTTTGTATGTTAAGAATATAAAATCAGATAGCATCAGACCTTTCAAAAGCAGCACCGGAAACTTAGGCCTTCAGGATGCAATGAGAAAACAGCATGGATCTCAGATGGACACCAAGCTAGACGGCCAGTCACATGCACGGGGTCAGACACACGCGTCCCAAGGCAGCCGCTGCAGGAGGCGCTCAGCCCAGGGGCTGAAGGCAGGCCTACCGGAAACAGCCCCGGGGCTGAAGGCAGGCCTACCGGAAACAGCCCCGGGGCTGAAGGCAGGCCTACCGGAAACTGGGTGTCTAGCGTGGGGAGAGGACCAGGGCAGGTTCCACCAGAGCCTGGAGGGGAGTCCATGGCGGGTGCTGCCCAGACGCCAGCCAGCAGCATTCCCGGCCAGACACCAGGAGAGCAGCCCCAGAGAGTCATGCTTGGGAGAGAAATCAGAATCAGCCACCAGCTCAGGTGTCTGGACGCCTGGAGCTTTTCCCTCAGACATGCTGTGCACAAGTGTTGGGGGTCTTGCGAAGACCGAGTCATGCCTTCAGAGACCCTGAGCGGCCAACGCTTGAGAAAGCAACTGCCACCCCCCTGCAGCACTAGGCTCGCAGTGAACCGTAGTCAGAGCATCAGGTACTGAAAACAACGAACATGGAATTTCAGCGAAGCTGGAGACTGAAGGCGACGGAGACAAGTGGCGTAATCAGCCCAAACGCTCACCTGCCGAAACAGGAATGAATCGCTAACACCTAAGAGTTTTCTCGAGTAAAGCCTATCTGATAAATATTAAATATCTATTCAAGAATAAAGCACGAACCAAATACACGTGTTATCTGGGACTTGCGCTAAGTGCTGGAATAGCAGCAAGTACTGACAGTGTCGGCCGCAGGGACCGAGAGGTGGTGAGCGTGGAAGAAGTGAGACGGCTGGTTTTTAAGTACAGATCTTTTCGCAGCTTTTGACGGTCCACTCTTTGCATGCAGCCCCCCGAAAGAAAGAAAGCTGGCTTTGTTTTTCAGCCGAAGACCGTGTCTTCCATAGCGTTAGGAAGTGCAAGCCTTGGCACGGATCTTCTCCGTTTGCCTTCTGTTGTGGGACGTGCGTGTCACCTGTTTAGCGCTGGGCTTGTTTGCTTCTGCAGATAACCCTTGTCATCTGGGCTGTGATTCGCATCGGGCCAAATGGCTGCGACAGCATGGAGTTTCACGAAAGTGGCCTGCTTCGGTTTAAGCAGGTGTCTGACATGGGAGTGATCCATCCTCTCTATAAGAGCACGGTGGGAGGAAGGCGGAATGGAAATCTGGTCATCACTGGCAACAACCAGCCTGTAAGTAACCACATCCATTGAGGGAGATGAGAGAAAAAGGTCCTAGTGAAAAGCTGGAGCTGATGGTTGGGAATAGCTATTGTCCTCTCGGGGACATTCATAAATATAGTCAATAATATTATCGCTCTTATCGAATTTTCATGTTAGATTTTTTTTCCTTCACAGTCTAGATTTTAGCCCATGTTAGAATTGTTGTGATAGATGTCATTGTCATTCCTCTAAGAATACACAGTTTGCTTTTTTCTCTTCCATACTAGGAAACCACTAAAAAAAAGTCCTCCCCAGGTTATAACACCCTCTGCTCTCTCTGAGTCCAGAAGAAATCAGTGTAGTCAGTCACAGCCCATGACAGTGGCTGCTGCGACTAGAGCCTTCACCTGAGTAGAACCTCCCAGAGGTGTCTTGCTGGCCATGAGCAAGTTTCCTCAGGCTCTGGGCCCCGTGGCCTGGGCCGCCTGTGTGAATGAAGAGCAGAAGCAGCAAGTAAACACACAAGCCCTCATCTTAAAGAGCTCCTCTCTCAAATGAGTAGGACGGAGAGCTGACGCCATTCAAGTTATTTGGGGTCAATTGTTTTAGACTTTCATAATTTCAGCCAATGATTTCCATCTATGTGTTTTTATAATGTTCTTTGTGTGTTTTGCCTGCAGTCTTCTTTGGAAACATGTTCCTAATAAAGTGTTTTTCTGAAGATTGTTTTTCAGCAAGGGACAACAAAGCTCAGTGTAGAAAAGAACAAAACTTCTATTACAAGTGACATTGGAATGCAGTTTTTTGACCCAAGAACTCAAAATATCTTATTCAGCACAGACTACGAGACTCACGAGTTCCATTTGCCAAATGGAGTGAAGAGTTTGAATGTGCAAAAAGCATCTACGGAAAGGGTAGGATTTGTTTTCTCTGTCTTATTCATGGACCAGAATGATGTTTCAAATTACAAACTATGTCTAAGGTGTCAACAGCTAGAGTTACAAAGGTTATATTTCCGAACAATGGAAAGGATTCATTCTAAATTTGTCGTTTCTTTGTCCTAAATTTGTCATAAATTTGAGCTAATGTGATTATCTAGTCTCTGTCTCAACAACTCTAACATATTGAAAACACTTGCCTCTCTTCCTTATAGCTGATCATAATTCTCACTTTCATTCAGAAATCTTTTTCACTACCTTTTTGTTTTTAATTTCCAGATTACCAGCAATGCTACTAGTGACTTAAATATAAAAGTTGATGGACGTGCTATTGTACGTGGAAATGAAGGCGTGTTCATTATGGGCAAAACCATCGAATTCCACATGGGTGGTAATATGGAGTTAAAGGCAGTGAGTATTTTTAAGGATTTTAAAAGAATGACCAGACTCTTGAATACATAAATACATCTGTGGAATAGTATGCACTTTTTTTAAATGCTAATGTAGTTACATATCTTTTGGTATAGCAAGATCTTTCCAATGGGTTGTGAAGTGCAAAAAAGTTATAAAACAATTTCTGGAATATTTTTTCTTTTAGAACATATGTATTTTTGTTTTGTATTAGTTTTCCTTGAGAAGTTCCTTGGCATTTTTAGAAATGACCGTAGATGCTTTAGACTTTAGATGTGGGTGCCTTGAAGGTTAAATTTATACATCAGATTGGATTTTCCCATCTCCTCACCCCACCTGAGCATCCGTCAGTGCGAATCCAGGGAAATGCAGATTCGCTTTCATGTTAGCTTTGCTGTAGCTACTAGTTTCTTTAGTTCTTTGGATTGTTTTCCCAGGGAAGCATATTGGCATTTGATATTGTATCAATTTCATGTGAATAGCCCGGATGGTGGGATATTTGTAACACTGAGAAATGATCATCACAATAAGTCTAAATTACAGTCCACATACATAGTTACAATTTGTTTCTAATGATAAGAACTGTTAAGATCTACTCTTTTGCCAACTTTAAATATTACAGTTACTAGTTTAG
The DNA here is from genome assembly GCA_004024945.1 of Uropsilus gracilis. NCBI lineage: Eukaryota > Metazoa > Chordata > Mammalia > Eulipotyphla > Talpidae > Uropsilus > Uropsilus gracilis. The sequence continues at coordinate 8,716 of PVHY01016953.1, forward strand.
AGACCTAGGAATTATTTGATAACTGAAAGAGTGTATATTTGTATCCCCGTCACCCATTTTGACCACCTTTCATCCTTGCCTTCTTGGTCAAAGCATATTTCTTCAGAATGTCTTTGGACCCCTTAGATACGCTGCTCAACTAAAACTGATTAAATTTGTCTTACCATGTCTTAAATAAGACAAATGTGAACTTAAGCCTAAGGACTTAGAATTCTTCCCTTTAAAAAAAATTAATTTTCTAAACATTTGCTTTCACTTTCATTAAAAGCTCCCCCCCCCCAAGCACATACTCCAGTCTCTAAACAATAAACATGAATATAGCATGTGATTGTGGCTGTTGCAGTGCCGTTTATGAGTTGCAGTGCCGTTTTTCACATTGACTATTGTGAGAAGCCAGTTCTCTAAGCGAGTCATGTGGGGGCCGGCCACAGTGGGCTGTTACTGTACTAGAAGCTCACAGAAGCCGGAGACGTGACAGATTTGTAGATGGCCATCAGCAAGTTACCAGAATCTTTTCGTTTCCCAATTGAAAATTCGTCCTACCGTTAATGTAACAAATGTTGAAATACTTTGAAAGCTATACACACACACATACATTTCTCCTCACACTGAAAAGATAATGAGCTTCTTAGTTATTACCGTTTTTAAGTATATGTGGTAATCATGAGAAAGAATTTCACCAATAATTGGCTTTTTTAAAATTAACTACTTTAGCAATTTAAAGGAAAATAAATACCACAAGGTGGCAGCATTGGCATCTGAACGCTCGCGTCCTGCTTGCATTTATCCCACATGCTTCATCCAGGACACAGTGGCTATTTCCATAACTTCATAACCAGCTTTCTCTGGGGACTTTACCTTCTCACTGTGAGTCGATGACTCTCACATGTGGAACTGCATGTAAACCTCTCCTCTAGACTAGGCTTTACATCCAGCAGCTTTCTCAAACAGCTCTACTTCACTCTTTGTTTTGCACCTTAAACTCAACAAGCTAAAAAAAAATGAACAGTCCTCCCTCCTTCCCCAGCACATGCTTTTTCAGTGCTTTCACCTTGCTAGGTGATGCCCCCAGGTCCATAAGCAGAGCTTTCTGGTTCTCCCTTCAGAAGACGCTGCAGTGCTCCTCACCAGCTCACCGGCTGACTGACTGATCTGACTGACTGACTGACTGACTGACTGACTGACTGACTGACTGACTGACTGACTGACTGACTGACTGATCTGACTGACTGACTGACTGACTGACTGACTGACTGACTGACTGACTGACTGACTGATCTGACTGACTGACTGGCTGACTGACCGAGACTGACCTGACTGACTGAGACTGACATGACTGATATGACTAAGACTGACTGAATCCCAATGTGCAGCCAGCCACCAGGTGTCCCACCCGCACTGTAGCCCAGTCTCTTGACAGGTCGCCCCACCTCCCTCCTTTAAGCCCTGTGGTCAGGTCCCCATGCAGCAGCCTTTTAAAAAGATCCTATCTCCCTCCTGTCAGGACCTTCTAAATAGCTTCCCATCTAATTCAGGGTAAAACCTGCAGTCCGTACCCTAGCCTTACATCTGGCGCCTTATTTCTTCAACTCATCTCCTGCCTGTCGTTCTGTTTACCCTCTACCTTGGCCTCCCTGGCCTTCCTAGAACAGAAGGCAACCTCAGTATGGGTGCTGTTTCTCTGTCTGGAGCATCCTTCCCCGAGATGACCGACTGACTTACTCCATGACATCACCCAGTTCCCTGTGGCCTTTGGAGGCCATCGCCAGCCGCCCTATATAAAATAGAACCAGGTTACCATGACTCTCCCTGACTCTGACTTTCTTCTCTCAAATCCTTTCTCCCCTCTGAGGAGGCCCTGTTTGTTTGGCTGCTCCTGTGTTTGCTCGTCCCGTTAACATGCTGGCGCCGGGAGGACTTGAACTTGGCTTCTGTGTTGATAGCTGTATTCCGAGCACCTAGAATCGTATCTGACAGTCAATAATAATTAAGTGACTGGAAAGATGAGAGGGACGGAAACAGGAAGGGAGAGGTTTAGGGGCTCTTTAAAGAAGGGGTTTTCAGGGCCTACAGGGCAAAGTTCTCGCAACAGTGGGCCTGAAGAAAGGGGCCTCTGGGCAATGTCGGTGAATCCTGGTCTTCCCAGTCACATGACTGAGTTTTCATCTCTGGTACCGCCAAAGCCTGGAAATTAAATTCCTTCCCTTTAGGAGAAAATAAATATAGTGTTGTCCCCCTCATTCACAGAAATGTCTCAGTCACTTTGTTAAAACTCTCAGGCATTAACTTGAAATGGAGCTGAGACGATCAGTTTGAGCATCCCCCTAGGACTTTTCGTGTCGTTTGGGCTGAGAAATCAAAGGTGTTGCAAGTGTCTTCACACATGGAATGGATTATTGCCCAGAGGTCCTCAGCTGACGCTTAGCGTTGGTCTTGTATTCTGTTGTCACCGTTTTGGTCGAGACTCTCTGCTCTTCTTCACCGCCCCCTTTCCCTGTCGGTATTCCTGTCACTTTGGGTGTTTTAATTGAATCAGCGGCCACTTGTGGAGGGAAGTCAGCTGAGCTGTTTCTCTGCCCACAGGAAAGCAGCATCGTCTTAAATGGGACGGTGATGGTCAGCACGACTCGCCTACCCGCCTCGTCCAGTGGAGACCAGGCCAGCCACGGCGAGTGGCTGCGCTACAAGCTCTGCGTCTGTGCGGACGGCACGCTCTTCAAAGTCCAAGTGACGGGCCAGAGCATGGGATGCCAGGTCTCGGACAGCCCCTGCGGGAACACGTACTAGACGCACCTGGAGGTCACCCCATCCCCACATCTGAACTTGGTGGCTTGTGGTGGTTGTTTTCCAGTTTTTTTTTTTTTTTAAGAGTGATGCACATCATGTTTTTACAGCGTTTGTGACAACTCATTATTTTATCCGCAGAGCACTGCTAGTATATAACCTCGATATTTAAAAGCTGCCCAGCGAGCCCCAGTTCTGATAGATTTCGTTCCGTTGCACTGCCCTTCAAGTTAAAATTCTCTGAAATAGCCAGACGTGGTGGTGCACGTCTGTAATCCAAGTGCTGGGAGGCTGAGGCCAGGGATCGCTTCAGTTCGCGGATTCAAGACTACCCTGGGCAACACAGCGAGACCTGGTCTCAAAAGAGCAACCGGGCATGGTGGCAGGCTCCTGTAATCCCAGCTACCTGGGAGGCTGAGGTTGGGGATCGCTTGAGTCTGCAGGATCGGGACTACTCCAGGCAACATAGTGAGACCTAGTCTCAAAAAAAAAAAAATTCAAACTAATAATTGAAGGTGAATAAAATCAAAATTCAGCTTTTTAAGGAAGTGTTTTCAAAACACTTGCAAAGGATAAAGGGCTGAAGCAACTATGTAGAGTCACGGTAAGTTTGTGGTAACAAATGGGGATAGGTCCACTTAAGATGATTCAAAGAGACACTGTCAACACATGCAATGCACTCTGTCTTGGCTTCTAAGAGGAAAGACAGGCTTCACTGCATTAACTCCCAGCCATTCTTTTCAGATTCTTCAAGTGACGTCATTAAAGAACTTCACATATGTGAGATAAGGAAAAAATTGACGTTCCTTAGTTTGCACAAATCAGATAACAGTATGTTTACTTGAAATAACGATACATCCTAAGTGTTCACAACGTGGTAGAAATTAAAATACAGCCTCAGCTATAACGGCTCTTGGTTACAGCTGTTGCTGAGTGAACATCTTAAATGCCCTAGGCGTTGTTTGGGGTCTCTGATAGCAGGTACAATGGCTCTTATTCTTACCCCAACTTCGTGCATGGACATTGTTATCCTGGCTTTACCCATGAGTAACCCAAGGATCAAAGAATAGAAGAGACCTAGCTCATTTCTCATAGGATGTAGCGGAGTTGGGACAGGGATTCAGGTGTGACTCAAACCTAGATGCACCTGCTCCAAATGTCACACTCTTTTCACAAACTGCACTGCAGTTATAATTATTTAAAACTCTAGGCAGATGAACAGATACGAACTTACACTTATTTAAGCAGAGAAGACTCAAAACAGTTATGCCTATTCAGTTTTTTTTTTTAAAGCAAAATGATCAAAACCAAAAAAAACAATCCATCGCTGTCATATTTTAAGCTCTCTTATGCTAATTTCAGAATCTAGAGAGAGCAAATTGGCCCGGTTACGGACTACCTCATTTCCCCAGTCCCTGGGCCTGCAGCATATGAATGGGTCGGAAGCTTACCGAGAGTGGCACCCTCAGCCTTCCTCTGACACTGGGGCACAGGGAGGCATGGCCCCAGCAAGTGCTGCTGACCCCAGAGAGCGCCAGGGCACTTAACCCCAGCGCACCAACAAGCATTCATCTTTTTAACATGCCCATGCCGTGGAAAGATGCAGGGCACAGGAGACAAAAACATGCTAATGCCGGAAATAGCGCGTCATTCTCAAGCATGAGGACTGAGCTCAGCTCCTGATATCAGCATCCCCTTGTAATGATGTATCCGCGTCACACTAGTTGGTTTGTAATATCTTTTATATTTCACTTAAAGAGAACTCTGGCATTATGAAGACACACAGACACAGGAACAGAGATCTCCGAGCTTTGCTGTAGACAATGGAGATAAATCATAGCCCCACTCAGCATGCTAACACACCACTGTTTGCCCACAGTCACTGTGAACTGTGTAGATAAGCAAATCAATTAAAAAAAAAAAAAAACCAATTTGCACTCAATATTGTCACAGTCTCCTCTGAGAGAAAAATTCTAAGCCTTGGAAATAGGAAGACTCTTCAAGTCCACTAAAATAATGGTTGACTTACTACCTTCTACTAAGGGCCATTTTTAAATGAGAAAAGGGAATTTTATGACCTCTTGAGCATTGTGCCCTGTGATGATATTTAGAACCCATGTGAATATATTCAGTCTCAATTCCTAGAATTTTCATTCAGATAATTAGTCTATTTTTTAATTGTACATTCACCACTGCTCTATTTAGATTTTTTTTGCAAGTTTCAATATTTTTACAAAAATCATAGAATGCTATCTCGCAAAGAATTATTTATTGAATGTAATCCATGCAGTCATCTAGTCTGACTCCTCTGAGAAATACTTGCTTTTGATATATCTTTGTTAAGAGCGTTAGCTATAAGAGGGTATTTGGAAGTTTTAGAGAGAGGTACAGTGTCCAGGGGCACATAAGACAGAGCCCCTGCTTTTCCACTGAGAGGCAGAGCTGGAAAATCCACTAGAAAGCAGAACAAGAACAAACCACCTGTTTACCTTTGACCTGTTTTGCATACAGGTAAAACTTGAACTACTCAGCTCACCACCAGATGGTGTTTTCCTATTGCCTGAAATGTTACTCTCTTCTCTTCCAGTTGTTCCTCAGCTGCCTTGATCACTGATGTGACTGGTAGCGGCCTTGGGGGAGGCAGATGACAAAGGCAGGATCCTTGGAGAGGGGGGCAGGTGACTGCATGTTAAACAAGGGTGGCACTTGAGCGGTCAGTTGCTGGGACGTGGGGGACAAATGAAATAACAGGTCTTTGCAACTGCTCGGTGGGCACATAGGGAAAATCCAAACAGTGCAGCAAGGGACGACCTGCAGATGGTCGACAGTATTTATAAAGATACCTGCTTGTGTTCTTTTTGTATTACCAAAAGCGGAATCAATTGTGATGGGTCTGCTTGGGAAAGGTCGAAGTTCTACCTGGTTGTGAAGGCGTTTCTTGCTAAAGAATGAGAAGGTTAATGGTGCTAAACTTGGCAGAAGAGACCATTGAAATGCTGGGAAATCTTCCTAACTGTGTTGAAGGGGCAAGGGTGACAAATTCTACCAGATTACAATAAACCTATCCGTTTGTTTCTGATGGCTAACCTGAGCTTTGGTTAATTCCGTTTGTGAAAACTGGTAACAACCTCTGATTGCAATAAAGATTCTGTCCATCCTTTGCTGTTCATCTCTTAATGGTTAGAGGTAAGGTGGCTTGAGAATGGCACACCATCGTTGGTGTCAACTCTGAAATCCTAGAATTTAGGGTTGGCATTTGTGCAGCTCCAGTTTGGATGGTCCTACCCCCTGTGCCCGTCAGAGGACCACTCTTCATTGGCTGTTCCCTGTGTCCCAGAGAAACGGGCACCTGTCACCGCAGTGACAGGCCAGAGCCTAGAGATGAAAGGGTGAAGCTTCGCCCCGGAGTAGCTCCCTGGGCTGCTGGGTGGAGCCTCAAAGACTCCAATCTGAACTCTCAGTCAGGCTTGATCCAGGTAGAGAACTACTGAAAACAACTCCATTCCCCTCAGGTATGCCTTAGGAACGGTGTTATTGTTGTATGTTATTATTGCGTTTTAAAAAATAGTAGCCTCTTCTTAGAAAAAGTAACATCTTTCTGTTTGGTCTCAGTGTCTACTTCTCTTTGACATAATAGGCTCCTCCTTTCACTTCTGCTGTTTTTCCTCCTGCCTTCTCCCTATCTCCTCTCACACACAGACACACGCCCAGTATCTCTAATTGCTTCCTCATACTTCAGCTTGAATATTTCCATTTATTGACCATGAGTTTATTGACTAATTGTTTCCAGTTTCCTCAGGAAATTTTTCTGGCGTTTTAGGGATTCCTTATCTCGTACATACAAGTGTGTGTATGCATGTAATATTTCTCTGCAGATTAATGCCTTTCACTTTAAGACAGATTATTCTCACTAGCTGTTTTGAATCCAAATCTATTAGCTAATTTGTAAATCTCTTTAACTTACAGTCAGGTCAATGAAAATTTTTGTACGCCCTTAAGAGTGTTTTCAACCATGTTTCCCTTTAATACTGAAAAGTAATATGCCTACGAATGATGACATGTTTTACTGTTGCTGATATTATTCTGTTAGCTTGGCACATAATTGTATACATAACGATAGCAACTTTGAATAGAGAAACATGTCTTTCTGACTGTACAAATTAATTCGATTTCTGGCATTGCATAAGAGGCACACTATAAAAATAAATCACTCTTCCATGCTGTAGGGCACCTTTGCAGTTCATGGCCGCATGTTCCTGAATTTATATGCCCTTCAAAATATGGGAGACTTGACCTGTATAAAACCAGATTCCTAAAGTTACATGGTAAATTTCATTCACTTCACACAATTTATCCAAATAGAGATTAACCCTGTTGCAGACTGCATGCTATTAAAAATAGAAAACACGGGGAAAATAGATGATAGATAGGAAGATGGATCTATAGTTGTCTCTTTAATATGTATTTGTTACATTCTGTCCATATGATATCATGGATTATATATAGCATGGTCCTCACCTTCTCGGAGTCATTAGTGTTGGGGGAAGTTTAAAACAGCCACAAAGCCAAGTAATAGGAGTCCAGGATGTTGAACTGATAATTATTAACTTGCATTCATTCCTTTACTGAAACATTTCTAAAAACAAAGACAAAAATAGAAGCTAAAACAAGCGAGGGTCTTCAAGCAATAGATTAGAGATGGATCTGGAAGGAGAGGTAGAATTTCGAGGACAGGGAGAGAATTGTACCTGAACTTGAAAATGAACTGAAAGCTAATCTTAACATGAGAAATACATGTTGTCCTACTGTGCATAACCCCCTCCCCCATCTTGCTGCTGCTGATCCTTTATGTCCTTACACACTTAAGTAGATTATGCGATGCTGGGAATGCCAACCTGGAGGATTTGCACTACAGGCAATAGCCCTCTGAGAACTCTGCATGGGGGAGCGAAAGGAGTGGAGGGTTACACCTGAACAGCACTTAGGATTCTAGTAGGATTAATCAGAAGGAAATTCAACCAGAAGAGGCAGTGGCAGGAAAACAGTTAAGCCATGCTCCTATTTCAGCCCACTGAGAAGAACTAAAACGTTGCCTTTAGAATGGAAAGGAAGGAACCATTTGTTGTAAATGTATATTCTGAATATTGGGGTTATTTGTTACATCACAAAAATTTTCCATTTACTTTTAAAATTCTTTCGTGTGTAGCTATATAATCATTGGGATTTAAGGCTTTCAATTGCTTCTCAAGAATCTTTGCCCCCCTCCAAAAGATAATCTGATGTTTCCGTATCTTTCTACATCTCCATGGTTCTGAGGCCCAGCATCTTTGTTATAACCTATGGTATTTATGTTGTGTATAGCTCAATAATTTCTGAAAAATTCATAAAGCCACAGAAGTCAAAGACAAAGCTTGTCGTTCTTCTGGCTTGCAAGCTGAACTTTCCACTTATACAGTCCACCATTGAGCATACCTGGATGGTTTGTCACATAATGAACGATTACAGCGTTGTAGATAAGCCTTATAGACTTTGCTCGGTATGAATGACCAGCAAGGAAATAGAAAAGTGTCATTGTAGTAGGGTTCCTTCACTCCGAAGCAGACTGCAGTGTGAATGATCCTGGAAAAGCAGACAGAGGTAAGGCCCAAGTGAATATGTCTTTTTCTAGACAAAATCAGACATTCTTTCTTTAAAATGTATCATAACTTTAACTGTCTACTCTAACTTCCCCCTGTGGGTAGCTACATATTCATGCTCCAGCTTCTAAGAAATCAAACCTTCACATATATTGGCCATCGGAGTAAGATAACTTTCCTAAATCTGAAGTTGAAAATTAAATGTTCTTGTTTGTTGTTTGCTTTTATATGTTACTTTGAATAAGTTAATTCATTTTTCCTTTCTCCAGGCATTATGAAAAACCCATGTTTCAGAATCATTACCATGATGATAGGTCTTTATTTCACTGGAACAACGACAAACCCATCGAGAAAAAGCAGTATTTTATTCAATTTTGAGTGCCAATCGGATGGATATCTTTTGACAAATTGTTCTATTACTGGAAAACATACACCTGTGGATGTATCCCAGACAGCAGCCAATGTGGATATAAGTTCCAGTGTCTTTAAGCTTCTCTTACAGTCTCACATGAAAACAAAGCCGAATATAAAACAGCCGGACCTCAGTAACAATCTCATATTGAAAATAGCCTTCAGCTCTCTTACACATTCCCATGGTTTGGAAAGACTGAGCCACAGCAAGAATGCCATTAGCTCCATCTCATTAGACCAACCCAGTCCTAAGTCCTCACCGACGGAATACCAGAGACACGGCTGGAAAAATGGACTTCCATTTCAAAAGTCACGAATCCTTGACAGAAATAAGCTCAGCCACATCCCCAAGGGTAAGTGGAATTTTAAAAGGTGGACTAGACCAAGAAACAGAGCATGTGGAGAGTTAATGTTTCATGTCCGTAGGAATTTATGTCCATACGAATTCTGTGTTTGATTTCAGTTTCAAGAAAACAACTGAAAGTAAAGCAATTTGATCAGAGCAAATATAATAAAAGACATTTCTTAGTGGAATGTGAAGTTATAATGTCTGGAATTTAATCAGTGCAATGTACTCTACTCCTTTCATTACTGTAACAATGTTACATCAATTTGATACTAAGAAGTGTTTAAGTGCTAAGTAATAAGGAAAGATTCAAATTCCCTACTTTGATTATCAGTTACTTGTTACTAAATATAGAAAAGCACTGAGATATGACAAGTTCTCAGATGTTTAATGTCACATAAACATGTCATATTCATCTACAAGCTATTATCAAGTCAAAGTCAGAATTCCTTGTCCTGGTTCTAACAGGATAGTCCACTTATCTACCTATTATAATAAATTCTCGTTCACCTAACATTCAGTCATCTATACACTGCAGTTCCTCCAGTGTTTTATTTAGAAAATGTATCAGACCCATAAGCCTTTGACCTTTTTATATTCAGAGATGCTAGACAATTTTTCCTTTCCTTGTATGTGTTTAGCCCTAGTCCCTATTTGCTAAGTCATTTACATAAGACACTAAGCTAAGAAAAGAATGTATAACAACATTGCCATTTTCTCCATCCCATGTTATACCTATTTAGTTTTTTTTTTCTCATTCTTCATTTATTTACTTTCAAATGCTTTTTTTGCTCTGCCTCCTTTCTCTAGTCTTGTTATTTTGATAATACTAGGCTATCGGGTGAAGGTATGACTATTTCTCTCATGATATAAGCAGAATTGTGAGAGAAGGGTGGGAATCTCTCCCTGAACTTGTCCCTAAAAGCAATGAGCAGTATTTGCAGTGTAAACTAATTGCGTTCTAGTCTATAATTTTTATTATGTCTTAAATATAAGGAACTTTTGCTTTTAGAAAGCAAACTTTAGGAATTAAAGTTGAATGAAAAAAATTAAAGTCCCTCCTGTAACTTAAAATCTTTAAGTGTATTTTCTATTATGCCTAGGTGTGTATATACATTTATTTTTTTCATTGAGTCACTCCATATTTTATAACTCATTTTCCTATCAGGATATTTTGGACATCTTTATATAATTAAACACTCATATAATATGTTAGATAGTTGAATAGTTTTCATGCATATATTACAAATGATTTAATCAAAAGACATTTAGGTTATTTCTTTGTTTGCTTTAACTCTTTGATGAACATCACTATGAATACACATATCCATATGATACAACATGTTTTAACTGGTATAGAAGACGTAACTAGAAATACAACCTCCTATCATTTATGCCTCAACATAATTTCTGATTCTGAGCTCCCTTTCTATTGAGGTCAGTTGAAGGTGGGGCAGAGAGGAACTTATTTTTAACATCATTCTTTCGTGAACTTTCTCTTTTTCCAGACTTGTATAAAACTGTATACCCTGAGAAGGCAGTAGTGGATGCGTGGGTGCGTGCATGTGTGTGTGCGTGTGTGTGTCCCTTACTCCAGTTTGCCAGAGAATATTTCTTTTTAAGTTTGGAGAAATTTCTTCCCCCTTTTTGTTTCTTCAGAACCTTCTGTTTAGACCTAAAAATTCCTTTCTCCAAAGAGTTAGGCCTTTGGAAAACAAAAGTCAGAAAGACTTGTGAATACCTGTGCTTTCTTCTGGCTGTGGGTATCACTGGGACAATATAACAGAACCTGTTTTCCACTTGAATGGAGAGAAAGGGAAAGAAGAAAATAGAGGTGAAAGGTTCATAAGTCAAAATGTTACCCTACCACAAAAGTAAATAAAGAAATCCTGAACATTATCTTCTTAAGGCAGATGAACTCCCTAGAGCTAATTTGAAGTTAGGTTGAACTCATTTTCAGGACCAAATACTTCAATAAAATGCACGTACAGACCCATGTTTCTTTACAGCCTCCCAGGAGAGCAGGGACACTGTTAAACTTACAAAAGAGGGAAAACCACTGCTGTATGTACAATTGTATTAGAATTCTAGCAAATGAAACCTTTGCGAGATGAATGCAATAAGAGACTGAGGACCACCATAAACCTTGAATATAATTGGATGTAATTCGGATTTTTTTCCACCCACAGCATTTTGCAGTTTGATATATTTTCCCATGACCATCATCAATTTTCAGGCTTTCCCAGGTTGAGTTCCTTTTATTTTTTATTTGTGTGTGTGTATATTTATCTTTTTTAATTTGGCATTTGTTATTTGCGTTTATACTAAAGCAAAGTGCATCTTTTTTTTACTTTTCTTGTTTATACACATTGCACAATACATAAATAATGACACTTATAAAATGTCTTTATATTTATAAGTAACAATCTATTTATATATATCACATAAAATACATGTTTTCTTTAATAAATCTCAGGTTTTTTTAGGAGTCCTTTCTCTCTCAAAGCACTACAATGCTAAATTTCCAATGAGAATGCTTCTCTTGTTCATTTAAACCTTTGTAGTTAGAAAAATAGCTTATGTTAAAGTTTAAACATGCTCATTGAGCTAAGAGCAGTGTCAAAGGATCATACGAGTGTATGAGTCGTAGAAGAAATGAAAGAGTTAGGTGTCAGCCCAGGACGGCACCTGCTGAGAAGTCTCCCTCCCAGGGACGCTCCCCTTACTGGTCTAACAGCTGAGCTCAAGGTTGGGTTCCTTTTCGTATCCTTTCCTAGTTTGTGGTTTCTGGTATTATGACTGAGTAGCTCTGACACTAAAAACCCATTTTGAAGTAAAAAGCTGCTGAGGGAGAGCTGCAGGCTGGACTGCCTTTCCTTTCCTGGCCTTCTCCTTGGTTCTTTTTTTATTCCTTTATTTTCAGTTTCTTGAAAGGTAATATTTAGATAATGTAATATTCATTCATAGAATTGCCATGAAGACAAATGGAAAAAAAACATGTCCCAAGAATCTAATTTAACATAATAGTCGGTCTAGTAAATCATAGTTATTAAACTATATGAGTCATATTTATAAACATACTTTGCAAATATTAGTGATTACCACTCTCGGGGCACAAATTGAGAATAACAGTTTGTTTGGAAACAATGCATTTGGGTTTGTTTTTGTTTTTTTTTTTCCTAAATTGCAAGTGATCTTTTGAAATGTTAAATAGCTATTGCAGTAGATGGACCACCTAGTCCGCTGTCATTCACAAGCATGGCCATTGCGTCTGTCTGTGTGGGTAGTCTGTGCTCATCTAAACTAAAGCTAGAGATGGCCGGGAAAACAGTAATCAAGTAGTGAGCCTTCCCGCTATTTGTACCTTGATAAATCATGTCCCACATGTTATTAAAATGGTCACAGTTCATAGAACCAAATATAAGGTGTTTCATTCAGTAAATGAATCCAATGTCCACTGATCGCACCTTCAGTGTCGGCTGTGATGTGACCAGCAAGCTTCCTGTTGGGAAAAAGCCCAGAGAGGGAGCTGGCTAGCACAGATGACAGAACAAAAGCTAGCCTTGAATTTAACTTCAGTGAGTCTTCCTCCTTAGCTAGCCTTTACAGTACAGCATTAGTCATGTAAAAAAGCACTTTAAGAAATGTTAAACAAGGGGATAAATCACTAGTTAAACTACCCCACCTTCCCCAAACAATATTGTCAGAGTAGCCACACTGTGCCGGAAATAGGGCATGACCAGCATGTCTGGGATTCACAGAGCAGCTAGGATAGTCTCATCGTAGCGTGCTAACTCTGAGAATCGGAGAGAGAAGTTTATTAGAAATGAGATGAGATAATCCCTGAGTTTTTATTGGTAGAGCAAAAAATAGAACTCTTATAAAAACAAAAGTATATAGTCTTTCATTTGTAGGGTACTCAGTTTCTTCCTGATTGCTACTGGGCCCTGGAAATACCAACAATGAGTATTCATAAAACCTATTCAGATTCTAAAGTAGCACAATAAATGGATATCAGTTAGCTAAGAGGCCACCTATAATTTAGCACACCTATATACATTTGACCATATATAAACTAAATATCCAGCATCATTCTAGATTTTTATTCTAGTTCTTAATCCTCTTTGAACTTAAAGTTCCTGAATAGCATGACTTTCTATTATCAGGATATCCTACTTGGGAGAACACTTAGGAAGTTCACAGCCCAGAGGAGTGTATCATGTCCGAGCATACCCTCTGTGGCTTTTTTTCTAATCAAAAGACACTGAGATAATATCTTGGAAATAATTGCCGTGCCTCTGCTCACTTAAATGCAAAGGCTAGTCTAACCTTTGCCTCACAGGACCTATGTGATCTTCAGGAAGCAATTCAGTAAGTAATTGCATCCCCACAAATGAGTCTCATCTTTTCCTCCCAACTTTAAATTCTCCCCTCTTGAAAACTGAAATCTGGCCCATAACTTCCAAACCACTGCCGCCAGAGCTCCCCAATGATGACTGTTCCTTTTGACATTCTGCTCTAAGCAGCTGATTACCATTTGAAGAGATTTAAGTTATATATATTATATATATATATATATATATATATATATATATATATATATATATATATATGGCTGGGCACGGTGGCTCGTGCCTGTAAGCTTCAGCCTATGAAGCTGCCGGGGCTAGGGATCGTGGTTCGAGTCCCACCTGGGGCCTGTAGCGAGACCTAGTTCCAAAAAAAAAATAGCTAGGCGTGGTGGCGTGCGCTTGTAATCCCAGCTACCTAGGAAGCTGAGGCTGGGGGTTGCTTGAGTCTGTGGTACCCAGGGCAATGAGAGCCTGTGGTTCCATGGGCAAAAATAGCAAGACCTAGTCTCCAAAAAAATAATTAATTAATTAATTAATTAATTAAATATATATATATATATACTAACCTGCATAGTCACCATTTCTAGAGCTGTTTTATTCTCTTATACAGATCCTATTTCCCACCTGACTTCAGGTTTCTTCCAGTTGAAGGGCTTCTTTGAACTCCCAGTGTGAGTCTGCTGTCCATGAGTGCCTTCAGATCTAGCATATCTGAGTATCTGAGGTCTTTATTTGTCTTCACTCAAGAAATATTTTTTCATTCAGTAAAGAATTCCAAGGTGCCCATTTTTTTAGTATTTTGTATATATTGCTCCACTGTTTTCCTGTAAGAAAGCTGTCATCGTTAGCTCTGTTCCTGGTATGGTGTTCTCAGTGTATGTGCAATTTAAGTTTGAGAAGTCAAATTCATAGTTTGGGGTTTGTTGTTTTTCTTTTTTCTTTTACTTTTTTTTTTTTTTTTTGAGACTAGGTCTTGCTATTTTTCCCGGGGAACCACAGGCTCATGTTGCCTGGGGTACCACGGATTGAAGCAATCCCCAGCCTCAGTCTCCCAGGTAGCTGGGGTTACAGGCGTGCACCACCACACCCAGCTATTTTTTGAGACTAGGACTCGGGTCTCCAACCCGCAAACTCAAGCGATTCCTAGTCTCTTGGCTGTGCTCTGTAACTGCCCTTAAAGGGACGCGCCATCATGCCTGGCTAAATTCTTAGTTTTCTTTATAAACTGATTCCTTTGCCTTTATTTTCAACAACAAAAGCAACGTCCCACAAAACCCATTCAGACTCTAAAGTGTCCTTGTCACCATGTGCTTCACACCCCTGGGAAGCAGTTTGCCAGAGAAGAATTTTTTTCAGGCAGATTATACTTTTACTCAATGTGGAATTTACTTAATTGTGTGGGGATCAGAAGGTCCTCGGCAGGTGACCTCTGAAATTCACCAAAGCGATTGCTTTATCAGGAACACTTCTCCTTGAACTCTTGTTCTCAGAGCAGGTGAGACCTACCCCTCAGGGCCAGGTAATACCACACTCTGGGGCTGCTATGAACCAGACTTGGTAAAATGCATTTAATGCTGGCCTGTTCACAGCTCTGTCATCCTCTTCAGACTGTCACCCTCCCATCCACAAGGCAATGCATCAGCACTGAGATAAACTCACTCTGGACTCATTCACTCACCTGACACTGGCAGCTTAACGTGTCAGGTTCTCAAGGAACCGTGTCCATTTCCTTGTGTATCGGATCAAGGTCAGCCCACACATCCCTCATCATCTTTGAACCAGCAGGCTGTCAGTGTATACTTTTTATGACACTGTTCTTGGCAGAGACCCAGAGAACAAAATCCACCACCTTGGCACCACTCAAGTCTTCGCTAACTCATTGACTATAAAGCAAGTCACGTGGCTAGACACATCTCGACAGGGTGGGAAAGTTTGCGTTGCCCAAAGACGACTGAATCCTGGCTGAGCAATTACAGTTGGTGTCTGCAGAGCTCAAAATACTTGAAGATCACAGTAATCAAAGATAAGTCTTGATGACAAGTACAAGAGACAATTTTATAGGGGAAAATCAAGGCATAAAGGCCTTCACTGATACGCCATGATTCACATCAAAGGGCAGAAAAACAGAATAGGAGTAAACTGCAATCTTTTAGGATCCTCTCCAGGACTCTGTTGACTACATGATGCAAGTGGAGTCACTAAACCACCACCCATACGTTTGGCAATTTCATACATCATGGCCCAAAGCATTCTCTTACCAGGAAAGCTTTAACACACACACACACACACACACACACACACACACACTTATTTTCCCCCTTTCTAAATTCAAGTCAACTTCCATGGCCTTGTTCAATGACTTTTTTCTTTAAATAATGGCTAAAAGATCTGAATATCAGGCCCAGTTCCACCCCATCCCCTCCCCACCACAACGCTGGGCAAGTTCTTAGCTGCATTGCACTAAGATGTTGTCATTTCAAAAATGCTAATACCCTTCAGGGCTCTGTGAGAATTAAAGATGTTTACAAAATGCTTAACTCATAAAGAGTCTACAATTCAATAGTTTCGAAATAATTTCCTTCCTCCTCACCAAAGCGAGACATGATCTCCCTCTCCATGGAACTAAAGTGCATTTTTCAGCTCCACTGAGCACTGAGAACGCAGGAACCATGAGTTCCCAGGCCCGTAGAGACTGGGCGGGCACCATGAAAATGTTGAGGGAACTACAGCTCCTTTATTATTGGTGTTTTATGTTGCATTTCCCCTCCGCACATACCCATATTGTTTCTATATTAAAACATGTGGGGATATTCTTTTCACAAAGAAACATGTTGTTCTCCAGGGATTGTATTCAAAATATTTAACAAGTGGATTTAGGTTGGGTTGTCCAGCGGGATGTCTCCAGGCTGTGGTACTGGAACAGAGTCCTCATGGGGCTGGAGACAAAGGGTGACCAGGAGACTGTGGAGATAGACGTAGGTGGCCAGGCAGAGGCAGAACATGCTAGACGTTCAATGGCCATGCGCAGACCTGTGTGGAAGTATTTCTTCCAGGTGAATACCAACTGAGCATCCACTTTTGGGGATGGGGAGCATCTCTCCCATTTCTTTAAACAGGCAGGCTTTGGGCCCTATCCTTTGTTTTCCTACTTTCGATAAAGACATGAGTACAAAGAAATCATAGTGCTGGCAGCTTGCATTCAACTCCAGCCAAACATTATCTTATCCCAGGTGGAACTTCCAATTTTTCAAGAGAAGCTAGAAATGCTCATTTTTGTGCTGAATCTTTTAACTTGGCCCAGCATTTTACTGGGTCTTTGTACAGACCAAACACAGTGGGCCTCTGTCTGACTGACTATATACTATCTGCAGGTACTGCAAGAGTTCAAAGACATAAACTCTGCCCCAAAGGAGGATAGTTGATAGGCGAACAAGCTCCAGTTACTTTTATAGTCGATGGCAGGAGTGTACCTGCTTTGTGTCACAGGTAACTCATTCTCATGTATGTTCTTACTACCCAACCAGACACCAAGAGTCATTGCTACCCTTGTCCTCAGCACCCAAGACCTTGCATTTTGACTGAGCTGTGTCCTTATGACGTCTTGCTTAGTCCAGCCAAAGTGAACACGTGATAGCACAGATAACACTTTCTTTTAAATCCTCATCTCTGCATAATCATTCTCACAGTAAGTACCTTGCAGACAGTAGGCACGGGATAAAACCTGCTGGGAATGTAGTCAATCTGATCAGTTATGTAGTAGCTGGTTCAGTGCATACACTCCATATAAGAACAGAACAGAAGGACATGTAAGATGCTGGCAAGTCCTTGCGAGACTCATATGGGAAATCAAATTTGGAAAATTGCTATGACTGACATTTTATTCTCAGTCTTTATTTTGAGTGCCAAGTGGGTTTCCTTGTTACTCTCTGGAGTCGTTGAAACACAAGGGCAGAGAGCAGCATTCAATTAAAATTTACCTCTGACTTATTAGCTTTGACAAATATAAGATTGCCTAGAAAAAAAAACAACTATAATATCTACAATCAGTAGTTTTTGAAAAGACTATGGCTATAGAATACAATAAAAGCATCTTAAAACTTACAGTAGTCACCCATAAAATATATAAATAGGACAACTGTTCAGTTTTAGCAGTATCCAGTTTTAGCAGGTTCATCAAATAAATATTGATCCTCTCCTTTGATCAAAGTTATATTAGTAATATGTGCTGTTATGTCAAAACTAGCACATGCTCATTGAACTAAAGAATCCAAAAAATACATCAGATCAAAACAAAGTTTCTTTCTTGATTCCAGCTTCCTTCCCTCACCTTCCTCTTGCTAAGTATAAACAGGAAGGAGATGATTTAATTCATCGCCAGCAAGGTCTTTTTCTCTGCTCACTCAGATTATGTATGTCTGTTTGTAATCCTTTTCTTCCAGTGACTTTGAATTTATACTGTGTACTGTTCTGCAATTTAACATTTTCCTTCCCGCTCAGTCAACATTCATCTACCCCTTTCTCTTCTAAGACTACACAGGATTTCGTAGTATTGATATACCATACTTTGCTCAACTCAGGACCATTTAGGTTGCAGACATGCGTGCAAAGAAATGATGTCCATGATTCAAAAATGTTGCAATAACACTATTCACAATAGCTAGGATATGGAAACAACCCAAATGCCCCAAAGCAGATTAATGGGTCAGAAAGTTGTAGTATATGTACACAATGAAATATTATTCATCAATCAAAAAAAAAAACCAAACTTATGTCATTCACAGAAACATGGATAGAACTAGAGGAGTCATGTTAGCGGAAATAAGCCAGAAAGAAAAAGAGAAATAGTACACAACCTTGGGGGAGAGGGGGATGGGAGGGAGTGACCAGGGAGGGGTGGTGGGGAAACAAAGATGTGAAATGTATATAGAAATAAACTATTAAAAAAAAAATACTGGATGCTCTCAATTATCTGAGGGATAGAGGGAAAATAAACAAATGGACAAGAAATATTTAAAACTGTCATCACAAATAAGGCATCGAGCAAGAGAGGGGGAGGAGGAGGATTTGGGGGAGGGATGGGCACAAGATATTAAGATAGTGCACAGGTGATAAGGTGGTGGGAGAACCTCAGGGTAGACATTGATGTAAATATATATATATATAATTTTTAAAATACCGCAATAAATATCACCTGTTTATATTTTAATTTCCTCTTTAATATTAACAGGACCTTGGAAACTGAAGTCACTGCAGACTTTGGATGTGACCTTCCATGGGATATCACAGGTTGGTCTGGCTGACTTTCATAATTGCGTGCACCTTGAGAACCTCCATTTAAAGAGCAAGAAGCTCTTCAGCATTCACCTGGAAACCTTTAAAAGCCTCAAAAAACTACAGATCATATAATCACTTCTCAAATATCAGTTACATTAAAGGAATGTTTCCACCGAGAGTTTCAGGCCCAGTAGTACTGACTAATTTTTTTTTTTAAGTCTGTTTAAGGATTCCTTAAAGAATCTGAAGTCTCTCTTTGCCTCCAAATCAAAGGCCTCAGTGATGGCCTTGAATTTAACTCAAACAGAATAACCAGCAGCAAGAATTGACACATTTTTTTTCCAAATCAAATTCAACTACAAGTTGCCACTAGTTGGCAAGAAATTTCTAAGGGTCTCTCAAGGGGCTACAGTCCAGGTGTTGACCACAACTGGAGTCTCACCTGCAGACCCAGCAGAAGATACATGCGCTTCCAGATTCCTGGGGTTGTTAGCAAGTCTTGGTTTCTTGTTGGAAGCTGTCAGTTCCTTGCCAACTATGGCCTAGGCCTCAGTCCTAAGCCATGTGTCCCCTTACAATGGCTTCAAAGCAGGAAGAGCTAACTAGGAGATCACGTCACCATCTTAGGTCATGTAGCAATGGGAGTGACTGTGTTTGCCACATTCATTACTTAGGAACAAATCCCAGATCCTGACCACACTCGAAGGAAGGGGACCACTCCAAGGTGTAAAAACAGGAGACAGAGCCATCAGGGATGGGCTTGAGTCTGTCACACCTGGTGGCTGCCACAGCAGTGCTCTGTAAAAGGTCACTGGCGTGATGACAAACGATGCTTTCCTGCTGTGCCCTGCTCCTGCAAGATGCTCTGTGTCTGTAGGGCTACTCAACCCTTCTGTTCTCCAGGTTCCCCTTCATTTCTGATCAGACTAGAGAAGTGAGTCATTCTGTATGTACTGAATATCCATAGCTACCGAGAAACATGCTGCTACTCTTGGGCAATACTGGATGCCAAAGGTCTCTCTTCGCTATTTCTGGTCATTCACAGTTGACGTCTGTGCCCTTTGCCCTCCAGTATCATCTGCCACTTTCAAGATCACAGTGACTCTAGACATCCTAGATAGCTAATTCTAGACTATGATAATAGTAGGCAGATGGATTTGAACTACCTGTACAAAATCCAGATTCTTATAAATCTTATAGGAAAGAAGGAACAGAAATGAGCTTCTAAAAAGCATAAAGCTTTTCTTGCTTTGAATCCTCCCAACAGCCCTGGGGGGAGGCTGACAGAGAGGAAACGCTTTGCTAAGGCTCACGGAGATGTCAGGGATAGAACAAAGGGTTAAACCCAACATCCCCTGGCTCTCAGATCAGTGCTCTGTTCCCGCTGCCGCCACAGAGATGGGAACAGTATCTGTGATTCAATTACTTGCCTCTGAATGTCCTTATTCACAGACATCCTGAACGTGGTTCTTCTCAAGCAGGTCATGGGCAACAACAACGCGCTGACCGCCAACCTTCCCCTGGTGACCATGGCTCTAGCATTGCTGCTCCCCAAGTCCAGCCTGGCTGGTGACCAGTGGCAATGTGATGGCCATGCAGCTGTCTTCCAGAATTTTCTATCTGGATCCTGGAGGCTACAATGGGATACAGTTTGCAACAAATCTATAAGTAAGTCGCTAGTGCCTCTTCTGTCTGGAATAGATTCTGTTAATCTTAAAAAAAAAAAAACAAAAAAAAAAAACAGGAAAAATTGAGTGTCCTTTGCAGAAATGCTTCATTTGGAACAGAAGCTGTCAATTAGCCTTGGACCAAATCCAGAACAGCCGTGGTAAGTATCTGCATATCCTCAGCTCCTGAACAATTTCTTCAGATGGTCAAAGAAAGCAGGTTCACATAGCTTAGGAACAACTGGACTTGGCCCAAACCAGGACTGCCACAGGGGAGGGTTTTGCCTGGAGCTCCAAAATGTCCTATTTTCAGGCCT
Organism: Uropsilus gracilis; assembly: GCA_004024945.1. Classification (NCBI taxonomy): domain Eukaryota; kingdom Metazoa; phylum Chordata; class Mammalia; order Eulipotyphla; family Talpidae; genus Uropsilus; species Uropsilus gracilis. The sequence continues at coordinate 29,503 of PVHY01016953.1, forward strand.
AATCCTTAATAAATAAAATCAAAGAAAGACCTTTTAAAATCTGACACAGGCTGGGCCTGGTGGCGCGTGCCTGTAAACGGCAGCCTAGGAAGCCACGGCGGAGACCAGGGATTGCGGTTCGAGTCCCGCCCAGGGCAACAAAGCGAGACCTAGTCCCCCAAAAATTTGCTGGGCGTGGTGGCGCATGCCTGTAATCCCAGCTACCTGGGAAGCTGAGGCTGGGGATTGTTTGAGTCTGTGGTACCCCAGGTAACATTAGCCTGTGGTTCCCCAGGCAAAAATAGTGAGACCTAGTCGCAATAAATAAATAAATAAATAAATGAATGAATGAATGAATGAATGAATGAATGAATGAATGAATGAATGAATGAATGAATGAATGAATAGAATCTGACAGTTATTTCACAGTTATGTCAGTTCTGTTTGCCAGCCCCTGAAAGTCAACACGGGAGGGAGAGAGGCGGCCTTGTCTCTGGAGGATTGCTTGAGCCGGGGGGCTTGGGCATGCGCTCTTGCCTGTCCTGTGGGTACCCAAGGGTCTGGACACTGCCCTTTAATACCACCAGCCCAGGACTGTGCGGGACTCACGGACGATTGGAAAACCCCTGGAATCTGAGTTCAGTGCCCGTTCGGTGACCGTTTTCCCTCACTTTCAGGGAATGAGGAGACGCCGAAGAGCAGGATTCCCAGAGAGGCCCACCTGCCTCACGTCCATCCGAGCCCCGCAGACAGTCTGAGCGAGAGCCCCCAGGAGCAGCCGCGGGCAGCCACGCCCGTGCCCCGTCCCACCCAGGGGAAGGAGGAGCCAGCGACCAGCCAGGCCCAGGGGCACCTTGCGAGGAGCGCCAGGGATGCGCCACCGCCTGGCACGAAGGCTGCGTCGTCCCAGAACTTGGCCCTGGCCGTCTGCCTGTCGGTGTTCATCACCTTCGCGGTGGCGTTCTGCCTGGGGGCGCTGGCGAGGCCGTTCATCGACAGGCTGTGGTGTGGCAGATGCGGGCACAAAGGGGCCCCCCCTGGCCACGTGTATTCCAACGAGGGCTTCTATGATGATGTCCAGCCTGCAGCCACCACGCAGCACCACCCAAGGCCGGATCCGGCTCAGCGTTTCCCTGACCTGGACCTCCGTGAGACCCAACACCCTGCCTCGGTGGCCGGGGGCGGCCGGGGCACAGCTGTCCTCGCTGCTGCGACGCTGGGCACGAGCAGCGCGGAGCCTGGCAGCCGGCCGAGCAGGAGCACACTTGCAGCGGACACTGGGCCGAGGGGGCCAGGCCCCCACCAGTGTCCACACGACACGGTGGGAGGAGCGGAGTATGACACGGTGGCCCGGGAACACTTCCTCAGCGAACCCTCCCTGAGCGTCCCGGGCAGGCTGCAGGCGGCCCCTGACCCCATCCAGGACAATCTGAGCCAATTCAAGCCGGCGTCCTCCAGAGACAAGGCCGCCTCTCTCCCTCCCGTGTTGACGCAGGCCGAAGCCCCGCGGCCCGGGGTGCTGCAGCGAAGACGGGGCACGGAAAACCTACCCTTGGAGGTTTCTCAGGAAAGCCAGGCGGGTCCCCATGTGCCTGGGCTCGGGGCTCGGCAGCCGAGGCCCAAGGGGGTGGATGCTGACGAGGAGCCTCTGGCCGGCTGCGCTGGGGTCCGCGGCCGAGGAGACACAGAACTGTCCCCACCGGTCTATCCTCCAGGCTGGGAGAGTGACATGCACATCTCTCCTGCAGGCTGGGAGCCAGCGCAGAAACGCTCTCCTCCTGACTCTCAGAACGAGCCGGACGACAACTACGATTCCGACGAAGGCTCTCTGTTTACCCTCAGTTCAGGCAATTCAGAGGATGCGGGAAACGGGGTGGAAGACGAGGTATTTGGCGAGGACGACCGGAGTCCCAGTGAGTCCCTGAGGAAGGAGGACCTGGGGGCAAGGGAGGACAATGTTAGGTCCCTAGAGAGTCTTGAGGACAACGTCGCCTTCTGGGAGATTCCCGAGGAACGTGGGATTCAGGAAGATGGTGCTGAAAAGCATCTCATTTCTGGTCCAGGCTCTGGAAGGCATCAGGTTCGTGGGGAAAGTCCCTCTCACGCCGGCACATATGAGAATCTATCGAGTTTGCCTCGATCACAGGGCAGCGGGCCGGGCGGCGAAGACACATCAGGCGTGTCCACTTACGACTACATCACAGCTCTTCAACCCGGGCCAGTCGACTGGCAATACTCCCTCAAAGACCTGGTGTTTTCAGATGCGGCTATTTCACCGCAAGCCCCAGAGGTGTGTTCTGCCGAAGTTCCCTCAGAGCCTCAAAGCAACTGCAATGAAACGGATCCAGCCCATGAATATCCCGTCCAGGCCGCAGACACTCAAACGACGCCAGAGACCCCACCACGAGAGACCAGAAGACGCAAAATAATTTCCAAACCGTGGGAGGCTTATCTAAACGAGAGGCTCGTCTAGCCCCTGGCGAGGACTGAGAGACCGAAAAGGCTGTAACCTGGTTGTGACAGGCCTTTGACGGTGAACCTGCTCGTCACTGTGGAAGGGAAGGGGAGAGGATTTTGAAGATGGCGCTAACACTCAGGTGCTGACGTTCACAAGAACATCCACATAAAACCAGTTCCCGAGGAACACTTCAGTGAAAGGAATCAGGGTGAATAATCGGAGGACAATATGTTGCAGACAGGAAAAGGCAATAAGACGTTTCTACCCAAAGTCAGAGCCTGGGCACCTGAGGGGAGTTGGCTCTCGGCGTGAAGACCGGCTCTTCTAGGACAAAGACAAGGACATTCGACTTGAAATCAAGTCAAGTAGCTCGGTTCACAGCAGAGCGTTTTGATGGATCCGCCAAACAGTTTTTAAGAAATTCTGTCCAAAAACCAGCACAGCTTTTGGGAATGGATTGTGCAAAATTGAGAGACTCCAAGCAATTAGAATTATTTTTTGTTATGTTGACAGAAGAACAACTGTCTAGAGCAAACTGTAAGTTAAAAACCAACTCTCTAAAGGAGAAGTGATTTTTCTTTTCTTTTCTTTTTTTTTTTTTTGGTAAAAAGAAAAA
>PVHY01016954.1:0-32571 GCA_004024945.1 Uropsilus gracilis
TAGTATTAAGGGCAGTTTTTATTTACAAGATAACTTCAGAAAGTATCTTCTTCACCTCTAATACGTATTTTTAAGAAGAATATTTTAATAGCATATTTAGACAGTTTGCTTATAAAATGTCACTTCTAAAAATAAGGAATTAGACTGGGAGACACTGGTCCTATTTTCAGATATAAATTTTTGAAAAAACAGCATCTCAGACACCAGCATCAAGGAGGAACAAAACACTTCCCTTCTATCTTCTCTTCAAAGTCCAACTAATTAATCAACTATAATATAGCAGGGGCTTCCCCTGATCAAGGCACCTGGATACCAGAGCAATCAAAGCATCTGCATGTCTAAAGGTGGACAAATCAGGGACTGTGGAGGTGACAGACCTGGGTGGAACACAACTGATTGGCCAGCATGATCTGAGGGTCTGGAAAAGGAAGGGCAGAGACAGGATAAAGGCTCAGGTCACAAGAGAGGAGCAGCACATGGACCCGGATCCCAAGGAGGACAACACAGAAAGCTCTCCTCTTTCCCATGTCACACCAGAGTACTGACAACTAGTCCTGAGTCGGGACCTGATAGATAATGGTAAGCATTAGGACGGAGTAGGTGAGTCACACCACCCCTTTCCATCCACTGCAGTGTCTAGGTCTTTCCTTCCCCTCATCTTCACCGAGGCAGCAGTGGAACCAAAGAGCAGCAACTATGTCCAACACCCTGGTTTCAATTGGTACACACAAAGTGGTAACCATAAAGACCAGAGTTTCAAGCAAAGAATAAATACTAAAGTCACAGCACCATCTACTGGAGAGGAAGTGTATTTTATTAAAAGCTGATGCATTTGATTGACTGATAAAAACAAAAATAGTAGTAGTACACCAAATGCACAGAGAGCAGAATATACCTCAGCCAAGACAGAATTTAGAAAGAGAACTTCAAAACACTAAAAATATAATTCTCTAGAAATCAATTATTAAGACAAGAAAGAGTAGGATCAAAATAGCTATCACAAAGAAAACTCAAAACGGTATAAAAACCAAAAAAGCAATTCGAGAAGCTCAGAATAAAGGAGATGGAAGTCATAAATCCAGTCAGAGAGTCGTGATATTAAGAATTCAATAAACAATAAAAGAACAGGAGTGTTATAGAAGGCTTTGCAAATGAAATAGAATTCATAGAAGAATGAATCAGTAAGCTCCAACTGGAAAACCTAGAAAAGATTCAGGTGAAAATAAACATTTTTTAAAAATGAACTATTATGAGATATTCAATTCCATAAGTAAAGGCAACTTAAGGATAATGGGTATCCAGAAGGTAAGAGAAAAGGGAGCAGAAAACTTGTTCAAAGGGCTAGGCACGGTGGCTCGTGCCTGTAAGCTTCAGCCTATGAAGCGGCCAGGGCTAGGAATCGCGTTTTGAGTCCCGCCTGGGGCCCGTAATGAGACCTAGTTCCAAAAAAATAGCTGTGCGTGGTGGTGCGTGCCTGTAATCCCAGCTACCTGGGAAGCTGAGGCTGGGGATTGCTTGAGTCCATGGTACCCCGGGCAACGAGAGCCTGCGGTTCCACGGGCAAAAATAGCAAGACCTAGTCTCAAAAAAAAAAAAAAAAAGAAAAGAAAAAAAAGAAAACTTGTTCAAAGACTAATACTAATACCTGAGAAGTTCACAAAACCTGGGACTGATTCCAGTCAGTGAAGCTCAAAAAAAGACACCTAGTTATTGAAATGCAAAGCAATCTACATCAATACATAATAATGAAACTATCAAAAAGAAATGGTAAAGAAAGAATACTAAAGACAGCTAGGGACAAAAAAATCAAGTGACAGGTAATCAGGCCATCATTAAACTTATTAGCAGAAATTCTATGGAGATGACAAGATAATATAATGACATCCAAAATAGTCCAAGACAAAAGGAACACTATTCTATTAAGCCACCTTTCAGGTTTAAGAAAAATAAATGCTTTTTCAGACAAAAGTTGAAGGAGTTCCCCATCAGACCCCACTTGTAAGAAGGAGATTTTCTGAGTAAAACAAAAGTATACACACACACACACACACACACACACAAACACAAAGATATAAATGCAAAGACAGAATAAAAATGTTCTAAGTCTCAGGATCGGATATTAAACAATAGATATAATAAAGGTTAATAGAAAAAAACGTCAAAAGTAATGTCACAGCTAAAAACAAGTAATTTATACCAAAGTATTAAAAGGGAGAGCAGAGGGAAAACACCTGATAAACGAAGATTAAAAAAAATAAAGCAGAAAGAGTATTTGAGACCCAAAAGACCCTATACATAATCCTTAATAAATAGGATATACACACACACACACATATGTATATAGGATATAGGAGATATACATATAGGATATAGGATATATATATATAGGAATGGATATATAAATCATTAGGAATGAAAAAAGAAACCCACAGCTAACTCTCAATGCAACAGCAATATATACACTATAATACAAACTATATTTTTAGTGGCTTTAATAAAACATTTCATTATTTTATTGAACATACCTCTTTAAAGCATGGTGAAGGGTTTCTGATTTGTTCTAGCATTGCCCACTTAACAGTTGCTTGTCGAATGTTTCCATCATATTCTCGAGAACTCTGTGTACCACTAGGAGTGCCTCTTGACCGTTCATATCCTGGCTCATTAAAATAAGGTTCAGCTACTAGTATAAGGGACTGAACAGACACCAACACCTGGAGAAAAAAGGAAATAATGAAAAGTTATGAGGGTATTTTTTCACTACCAGCAAATTCATATCTTGCTTTATAAGTCAGGAGTCTTTTTTAGTAACACTTATTTCTATCATCATAAAATTGATGTTATGACACTGAAATATTTTATTGCTAGAACAAAATTTAGGTAGAATGGTATACAATATTTAAATATCTTATGATTTATAGTCTTGAGTCCTTGACCAAAATAAAATAGATGTGTAGATCCTATTCCCTAAAAATGCTTTAAAAAATCTGCTTATGAACATCCCATAACAGTTTGTACTCTTAAAAATCAAGAAACTAATCATGTACTCTCAATATGTACTATTAAGGAAAACAATACGTAAAGACAATTTTTATCTTTACTTCAAGAAAAATTAACTTATTAGAAGATCTCACTGGCAAGATGGTCTCACCACTAAAAGACCACTTCAGACCCCACAATTACACACCAGCAAGCTTGTTTCTCCAGGTATAAGACATCATTCTAAGCTAATATAATGTTGCTAGCTAATATACCTATATAATTAGTAAATAAAACATCTTAGGAAGCAGAAAAAAGTTAGGTATCATCTTGCTCCCATCACAAATGAAACAGGATTAAAGGCAACTGCACTTTCATTAGCAAAGATGATTAAAGAACATCAAGTAACAAAATCTTTCAAGTCAAGGAAAAAATGTTCTTAGAAAACTTTTTAATTGGGAACGTGAACCTGAAATATATGATCGAAGATGATTAAACATTCCAAATGTTTAATCCATGTTATTAAGGCCAGGGTCAAGTTTAGAAAAACAATCAGCACAAAGATTATCATATTTTTTAAACTTCCTGAAACTAAATACATCATTAAAGCTATGTTCTTCTGCGTAATGACTTTCCACTAACTCAAATCTGAAACTTGTGTGACATTCCCCTGCCCTAACTTCCATGTCTATAAACCAATAGGAGTATAATCCCCATTTTTCTACAAAAGAAAAGGATTAAAAAAGGCATCACAAACCTGCAATAAAAGACTCATTTTTACACATAACCTTAGCTTTTTTGAGATAAATACAGCTATATAACTCTCAAGCTGTAACAGATAAAAGTAATTTAAAAACGATTTCAAACTGATAACATGTTTTAAAACTGCTAAGCCAAATTAATAAAACATAAAAAGTAAATGTGTTTTGTATCAGAACAAAGTATATTATGTTTGAGAGGCTATTTGGGCATAACTTACTGTGGGTTAACGGAAAAAACGAATATATTGGATTTTACATTTGCATTTGATAACAAAATAACTTATTGAAAAAATCAGTACTTCAAGAAATTAAGTTCCAGGAATAATTTTAATCTTTTTTCAAATCACCTTTTTTAAATTTTTAAGTTTTAAAGGTTTCATCTAAAGGTCAATTTTTAAAGACAATATTTCTAATTACTTTTGAAACATGTATCTTTCTACATTAATGTCACCCTTTCTCCAGTGAACTTAGTTACAAGGAGTAGTAACATTCACTTTATGGATTTCTGGAGTCCAGAATTATCTGACCTGTTTACATAGTCATTTTATTTCACAGCATAGTTTACTGTAGCCCACAAAAAACTGGTAAGAACTACCCTCTTTAAAAAAGGATTTGGATGTCAGTATGAGAACTTACTATGAGAACCAGGACATAAAGTCTGAAGTCAGAGAGACCACAATAGACAGAATTTATCTACCTAAAACCCTTTTTTTGGTCTCCTACAAAATTATAGGATGACTCTGAAACTTAGGGGATGACTGTGAGAATTAAATGTCTTTTTTGTACAATAATGCTCATTTTAATAAGCAATTATCTTTTCTTTGTTGGAGTAAAAATAACCACATGCATCCAGAAAATAGCAAAATGCAGAACATTATTCACTTCTATTCTAGAAATAAAATATTTTTACCTATTTAATAGGGGTATACAAAAAATGCAGTCAGCATGAGTTCCTTTTTGATCAACAGAACTTAATTAGAAGAGCTACCTGGAGCAAATCAAAAAAATATTTATCATAGCTATATCTGGCTACAGCAATATCTTATCATCTGAATGAACTGGTAATGAACAATAATCCATTACATGCCATAACGTTATATTACATACAGTTATATTTAACTTAGTAACTATATAATTTCATTCAATAATGAAGGTTCACTTAGGCAAGTCTGAAATTTTCATAAAATCAAGAGTCAAAAGACTTTAGTTTCTAGGCTAAATTTACTGTCACTTTCATTTTTAGTGTCATACTGTCATCCACAAAACTGAAAGAAGTTCTCATTTTGTAATTTGCTCAGGGACTAAATCAAGAACCATGTAAGACCTTCCTTTCCCTATGTATTAAAACAAAAATTTTACCCCTTTTGAATGGTTTTCTACCAAGCCACTCAACTAGTCTGCAATCACATCTCCCACAAGGTTATGCACTCATTTCACCACTATATTTCTACTACTATCCAAAATGTATTCTTTAGAATATCTGCTTTAGAATATCTCGCCACCTATCCCATATTCATTAAGAATAAATAACTTTTGATATCCTGTATCTTGGACCAGTACATTATAAAGGAAATTTAAATATTTCAAAGAGTAGAATATGAAATCTAAAAAGTTAAAGTGCAATTAGAATCATATTATACAAGATATATAAGGAAAAGAAATTCTAATAAGTAAAATGTCTCCAGTTATTCAAAACTATGAATAACATGCCTCTGTGGAAAACTATGCTGCTCTTGAAAAGGACTATAATCACAGACTTATTTCCAGAATTTTCATTATAATTAACATGGTAGTATATATTAGTAGCCATTTTTAAATGGTTGATTAAATTAGCCACTAAATATTTTTTTGCCCCTCTTTTACCATGACATCTTTATTAACTATATAATCTATTCACAAGGCATAACAGGTATTTTAAGTACTGATTTTAACAAGCAATTAAAAGTTGTTACATAAGCAAAGATAATATCTCTTGATAGTGATAAAATGTAGTCATGTTTAATAACAGTCCTAATGGATAACTTGACTTTTGATTTTAAATCATGTGAATATCTGAAGAGGTGTGCCCTATACCCCTAAATCATATTTACCACTGTATCCCAACATTAGAATAGAAAATGTAATTCAAAGAGAAAAAAATTAAAATAATTTATGCAAATAAAACTGTGACTATAGTATCGCAATATAAAATCAATGAAATAAAATTGTCATCTTCTATATATGAATTTCATTCCTTTTAAGTGTTTCACTGTGAAAAACTAAGCAGTGGACAACAAGAACTGAAATATTCATTTCTAAAATGAAATAGTTTCTAAAATGAATAGAAATATTCATTTCTAAAATGAAATACTTGGAGAAATATGCCAGTAACAACTTTTAATGAATCATATAATCTTTTTTTCTCTAGGTCTTTATATTAGCACAAAAAGGGGGGGAAGTATTATTTAATTGGTAAAGATCTAAAAAACCTAAGAAAGAAATATCCTAAAGAATTTTTTTTCACATCTTTTTCACCTAATTCAAAATTAAAAAACCCTTTCAGAACAGGTCAGTTTTAGTGAACTAAACTGGGGGTAATTTACATAGTTTTCAGTTTACTTTTATACTAAGTCACTAGAAAAAAACTTTTAAGCTCTTTAATTTTCTAAGTAAAACTATCAGTAAAATTTGTTTACTTGCAAAAAGCTTGAGGTTTGAGGATTCCACTTTTCCTCTGGTCTTCCATGCCATGTATTTAAGATGCTTAAACAAACCTGAAGAAAAAGTGAAAAAAACCATAAACAAATGCTTTTTAAAAACTAGATTTAAAGAAATGCTGACATGACAAAATAGCTCTTTTAAGTACCCAAACAAAACCCTAAGGATGGGCATGCTGAAACAAATTGGTATCATCAGAAATGATCCAAATTTTGTGGCATCACCATGTCCTTAAAATGAAAAATTATCAGCAACTACTTCATGTTAATATAAATAATTTGATGAAAAATAACTTTAAAACAACAAAAATTTTCAGTCGCAAAATTCTGAAAACGTGATATAGCTTAACACATCTTGATTTCATCTAAAGAGAAGCTTGAAGAAAGCCAAATGCTTTTAGAAAGAAGGTAAATAAAATATTTTTTAATTACAAGAAATTATTATTACATTATTTTGATATTAGAAACAACTGCAATTCCATTACCTTGCCATCATTATAAAGGTTTGGATTGAATCGCACACTATGACCCCCCGTTGTCTCTAGATTCACAAGAGGGGGTGAACTTGGATAGTCTTGAGGAAAGTATACATCAAATTCAAAGCATCCATTTGCATAAGGGGTGTCTGCTGGACCAGTTATTAGAACCTAGTATACAAACAGAAACACATATTAGACTATGTCACTATTCCTATATACTGCTATTTAGTAAAACACAATGCACCATGCAATAAGAACAATCCTCTTACATAATCTAGAAGATATCTCTATTAGAATCAGTCAAAAATTAAATTAAAAAGTCTAACAGAAATCACAAACATCTATGATCATTTAATGAAAAAGAATTTCCTCAGGTAATTATCCTACAATCGGAACTATTGTTTGTAAAAAGAAATGGGTAAAACTGTAGTTAAACAGATATGGTTCATGAGATTTCTACTGAAATATCATATGAAAGAGCAAATCAAAAGAGCAATCAATATGCCACAGATCAATGGGTAATTTCAGCTGTCTAAGGAAGATATTGAATTCCTAAAATAAATCATAAAGAAAGGTTCCCCCCAACTTCCAACTGTGAAATCTTTAAAATTTGCTTGATTAAACATTCTCTTGGAATTGAAGCCCATATCACCACAGTGCTATAAGCAGAGACAGATATCCTGTATTATCGTCACTTAACTCAGATCATATGGATCTGTAAATACATAACTTCTTAAAGGCAGAAATTCAGAAGATTTTATGAAGACTGATTAAAACACAAGAAACTTATAACAAGGAAGAAATCCTGTAATGTTTTTTCTACTAACCAGCATTAAGTCTTTTAATAATACACTCTAAAAACATGAGAGGCTGATACAGCCTTTGTTAAAGAAGGTATTTCAATATTTTCTTATAAATCTTTGTTTTATTCAATACCAGTCTTAGTCACATACTCTGAAAAAAAGGACTCCTTTCACTTATGTCCAAAATGGTGGAGAACTTTAACTGAATTTATTAAAATATGTTATACCAAGAATTTTGTGCAAATATTTGAATTACATGAAGCACATAAATATGTCTGAAGTTGTTTTCCGACCTTCATGATATCAAGTCGCTCCTCATCGCAGCGCACAAATACACTAGATGATGATGACAGAGGCAATGAGGTCGAAAGCGTCACAGCTTCCTGGGCAAGGCGGCGGGCTCTGGCAGCACTGTTTGCATCATTTGCATTTTTCACCTGAGACATGTAGTGGTAATTTACTTTAAAACCCAATTTTCCATCTTCATCTTCAGAAACCATCTCAAATGTATCTAAAAGAAGAAGAAAACACTGAAGAAAAAAAAAAACCAGAACGAAGGATAGTTACAATGAAAAAAAGTTTAACTAAATCAATAGTCCTCTTTCTACTTAAAATGGAGAAGACAACAACAGTAAACTATGCTTATGTAATAAATACACATATATGCTAACAAAGATGAAGAATGTAATAGAACCAAAATTAAGGAATGATTTTTAATCTACAGTATAGAAACAGACTGTATCAAGTAGGTAAATGGTGATGCAAAGAATTAAAATAGTTCATCTTAAAATGAGCATGTTGTAGTTTTTGTAAAAATGATTCAAGACTAAACACCAAAAAGTATTCTCATTTTATTTCATTTTTTAAATTTCATTTTTTAAAAGTAGAATAAACCTTTATATATTTGCAATGATTTTGAATCAGAAAATACAAATACTAGTAAACTTTTGTGTCAGTTTTAGAATTTAAACTACTAGAACAAAAGGAAGTTATTAGGATAGTATTTTACCAACACCAGAGAAAAAAACCTATCTTCTGTATACTTCAAATAGAATTAATGAGCTAATTTTTAACCATATATTTAGACAGATCCAGATTAACTTATTTTATATTTATAAGTTACCTATACAACAGAAAGAAAAAAAGTGATTTGAATTTTTCTTCAAATTAAACATTCATCCTCCCCAAAGGACTGAAAACTATTCCATAAAAGAATAGTTGAACAAACTCCGACACTAATTAAAAACGAGCTACTAAAGCATCTGTAGGAATGAGCTATACAATTCTAAATAAATCAGAAAACATTATTGTTAAAAATAGCATCAATGTAGTGAATTACTGAGTACAAGAAACTAAGTACAAGGTCCTAAGCAAGGCTATTTGGGTTAAATAATAAATAAGAAACTACATCTACTTCAAGAAGCTCATAATTTAAAAAAGAAGACTTATGAATAGTATCACAAGTACTACAGTGTTTAAAACCAGAGTGCTATCATCTTTCTTTAAGAAATCTTTAAGAAAAAGGAACTGTTTGTGTTTTTTTTAAAGAAATTATCATCAATTTTGCATAAGTAGGATCTAATTTAATATTGGAAGCTTCACCACACACCGACCAAATGCACTATGCCTGCTACTGCCTGCTAGTTTCTATCCATATGGTATAAATTGGAATTACTTCATCTGTCCAATTTTGCTACATTATACATACTACAGATAAATATAAATTTCCTTTAGATAGTATAAACAGCTATTCACCAGGGGCAAATTTAATTCCATTGTCGTGGAGAAAACTTTTATATCATCTATATATTAAAGAATAAGATCAAGATAATAGCTTTGCTAAAAAGGCACATACTAAATTTGACTCAACAACCTAAATGTATACAAATATTTATATGTGATGATGCCACTGAGATGCTGCGTGTTATTTAAAATCTAGAAATAACCTTAAGGTACAGTTATTGTTTTAAAAAATTAGTATATCATGAGATGAAATATCAGGCAGTGAAGAAATATCACGGTATACAAGATTCATTAAATTAGAAAATAACATGTAACAATGTAACATAGAAAATGAGTTTTACTGAAAAGAGAACATTTTTTCTGAATCATTCTAAAAATGAGTAGGTAGCAAAATTATACATTTATAGTAACTTTCAAGGTGGAAAGCATACGACTTTATGTGCTATGAGAGAAGTCTCCTTCTTGGCCAACATTAAATTAAAGCTTCTGACATGTGGCTCTATCTTAATTAAAGTTATTTTAAATTAGAATATCTTACACACATAAATATATATTTGGAAGTCTAAATACATGAATATTGATGTAAACATCGAACTGAAAAAAACTAAAGAACAAACAAAAATGGAATGTCACTAAACACTTTCAGCTATATAAACAAAACAGTATATATTTATGAAAGTTATTAACAAACTTATTTATGATGCCGCAATAAGTAAACTAAAACTAAAGTTCAATAAAATACTTAATCCCAAAATATAGGCACATATACAAATACATTTCAATAAATGTTGAATCTAAGGACAACTTTATTAGTTTCCTAATAAAAGCCTGATGGTCTTAAATACTTTAACAAATCACAGGCATACTTTGCAGAAAGCAGAGATAAATTAACCTTTCCTTGAATGTGGGGTTAGGTTAGTGATTTGTTTCTTGAAGCAGTGGTGCAGGACTTTTCAAAGCCATGTCATAAAAGGAAGTTGTGGCCTTTTGGATACATGCTCCCTTTCCCAGAGAAAGCAGATGTTTAAATATACTCAAGGAGTTCAATGGGGAGAACCACACACCAAGGAGTTGAGGTCTCCAACTAACAGCCACACCAGTGAGTTTAAAAGCACTGTGTCCAGACCTAGTCATTTACTGACCAAAGCTCCAGCTAAAATATTGATTGCAACCTCAGGAGGCACCCAAAGGCGACCCTCAGAGCTAAACCATTCCTGAATTCCTGGCTATGGACACTGGGAGATAATAAAGATTCGAGCATCTAATCTTTAGCATCTAAGTCTGAAGGGAAATTTTTTATGCAACAACCACTAAACTATTAAGATAGTCTGTAAAAAATTAATGAGTACAGAAAATGACTAAAATTATTAATGCTTGTTTTCAAATTCATGTAAGTTGATATAACAAATGATTGTGGGTACAGAACTTGTATATAACCTTCTCAAATAACTGTTCTGCAGCCAGAATGAATGAGGAGACATGGAACCCAGTGAACACATGGGTCTGGAAAAAAGGAGATAGTCTCCTCCACCATAGGAAGTGCCAAAATCAAGGAGCCTGGAGAACCACACCACACATCTGCCCTATAAGAGGTTCCTGACAAGCTTGGCCTGGCTACCCACCTCACAGATATTCCTGGAGATCTGAGCAGCCTGGGTTGCAAACTAAGAGCACAATTCCTCACCCAGGAAATGGACATTACTCCAAAATAAAGATTAAGACGAGACCAGCAAACCAAGCACGAACCTACAACTTGCAGCAGGAGAGGAGTTGGAATGACCCGAGTGGGTAAGGGGAAAAGGAGAAGTCGGGTGGTGCTACAGGGGTGGATTACTGATGGGAGGGTCATACCCTTCAGGGATTACTGAAGGGGAACAATAACTACGAAAATGACCGAAGTTGTATGAAAATAATAAAATTGGTTTTAAATAATAATTGACTCTCTAAGTGAGTATATCTGTGTTACATTTCTATAAATGTCACAACCTATCACTGGTTAGCCTGATCATCTAATAAAACCAGAGGTCCTGCAGCAAAACTGCGATAGCTTTCCTAAATATCAGATTATACTTCTTAGTACTTCTAATCTTAAGACAATAAACAAAATCAAGAAAACCAAGTTTTCGAAGTTATATCTGGGTACTTGATAATTTTCAAATCACTTCATACATACTATTTATCTCATGTATGCTTATCTCCTTTCCAGGGGGATAAAGAGAATAAAAGCTAAATGATTTATACTGGGATTTCAAAGACAGTACAACAGAAATATATGTTTTTGACTTCTAGTTTAGCATGCTTACTAATACAGTCAAAATCCTCGGTGTTGGTTTTCAAGAAAAGAAAGCAGGCACAAATAATAACAGTTAATAATGGTCATTAAGCCAGGATAGTGGCTCGTGCCTGTAAGCTTCAGCCTATGAAGCGGCTGGGGCTAGGGATCACGGTTCAAGACCCACTTGGGGCAACACAGTGAGACCTAGTCCCCAAAAAAGCTGGATGCGGTGGCATGCGCCTGTAATTCCAGCTACCTGGGAAGCTGAGGCTGAGGATTGCTTGAGTCTGTGGTACCCCGGGCAACATGAGCCTGCGGTTCCATGGGCAAAAATATCAAGACCTAGTCTCCAAAGGGGAAAAAAAAAAAAAAAAAAAGTCATCAAAAAAACAGACCAGACCCAAAAGAAGAATGCTGGTACCTTTCATGAATCCTAGTTTGACAAGAGTTTTGGAATGGGAAAAGACTACTAGTATTAAAGTACAGTTACATTTTCCAAAGGCAAATCTCATGTAATTCTAATGTGGTAAGAGTAGCATATTCTTATCAAAGTAGTCACAATCTCCTTACCTTCCTTCAGGCCAGGATGTATACATACATATGGAGGGGAAAAGAAGACCACTTTTGCCTGTATGTTAGACATTTGGCTTTGCTTTTATTGTTACAGAAACCTAATGAGTCACAGTATCTAAATATAATGATACAGATATGAATTCCAAGAGGTAAAAAAAATGATGAAATTTTTCATATATATTCATACTATGAAGATGAGAGTATGAATAATGATTTAAGAAAGTTATAAAATCTTTAATTTCCTAGAACACATTTTAATAGTACTATTTTAAAAAATGAGACATGAGAGATGAAGAAATGAAGATTAAATTTACTTACCAAATTGCAATTTCTTCATTACAGCCACATATTTTTCTTCTAGTGATTTCAATACTGATAAAGGTTTGGGTTTCATAGCGACCTTCTTGGAGAATTCGCCTAGTTTTTTTTCTGTTTTTTAATATTTCAAGATAAGTAACATTAAGTACACGTTAGGAGATTAAAACAAAAACCAACTAACTTCTAGAAGTTCAAACTTTGAATTCCAAAAAAAGTTTTAAATTATCGAATTCTTCACCATTATCTTTCTACTATACCACTTTCAGAATAAGTGATTTTTCTATTTCATAAACAGGAGGGCTAGCAACTTTATTAAACTTAAAAGCTTAAATTTCTAAAATCTCCATTAGATTTCATCCAACTGGGCAAAAATAATAAAAGTGAGTCACTAGATAATGCAGAATCATTTATATCTTCTGTTGCTAAGATATGAAAATAACCAATTTTAAATAAATTCTCACATAGCTTGAAGGTACTACCGTCTATCTAACATAATGCCATTTTTCAATTTCATGGCTTTTAATAGGAAGAAAAATTGATCTGCATGCTATCAGCCAACTAGGTCCAAGCAATCATACATAGTAAAGAAAAACTAAGAGACTATTAATAATAACTTGGAACCCTGACAGAGGGGGAAAAATTAGTTATGTGAATTGCTTGGAAACAAATCAGAAGAGAAAAGCAGTTTCAATAAGTAAATGAAATATCTTTGGGTCAATGAAAAGTAGCCTAATAGTATACCTTGATTTGCTTGTCGCAAACTGGTAGTGGCTGCATAAACAATCTCAGCCGTCTTTTGGATGTCTGGTACCAAAAGTGTAAGTCCTTCTGGTTCTTGATCAGATGCATCTGGTTTTACTCCTGTTTTAACATTCTCTCTTTTAGATCTGAAAATAGATTTTTATATGGAAAAAAATTCAAAAGAAAGTAAGATTTTTGAATTGAACTAAATACCTCCATAGTTCATAACAGTGGTTAGTATATTCATTTACATACATATGCTATATATCAGAATACATTTAAATTACAGTCACTGATGTCTTGAAGCTATAGGATAACACCTAGCATAATAAATGTTTTGGATATGCTTTCCTTCATATGCAAAAACAGGTAAGAGATTAATATTATAGAAATGTCATACTGTAAAATGACCCAAATATCTGAGTATGCTTTTGAATCCTTATCTTTAAAAGCACACTAAGACCCCCCAGAAATCTGAACAGAATTGAGGCTATCAGAGGGGGAAGGCAGGTTAGGAAGCAAAGGAAGGGAGGAAAGGATGGACTTTAGCAAAGGATTATGGGTGCTTCAGTGGTAGATGCAGTGAGGTAAAACACATCTCAAGAAGGGTGACCCTGTACCTTTGATTCATGTAGAGTGTAGTAAACAAATGCTACTTCAATACAAAAATGATAGCATAAAATAAATTAAAATATATTAAAAGTTATTATAAATACTCAGAAGTAGAAAGAGTCACTTGACAAATATCTATCCATTGTATTACAAAACTTGGGAATCAAAGAACCAGATGTCATTTTTTAATTTAACAAAACTATTTGTATTTCATTCAAAATACATTTACTTCCAAGGGAAAAAAAGAATTACCTCAAAAGATAATGTAGATTCACTACTAAGCATCTTATTACATGCTATACATTAGAATTTTAAACACTAAATTTTAGGGCATACTAATTTTAAAGATATTCTTCTGTTTCCTTATTTGGGGTCTAAAATATAACCTAAACTTACAGAATAGGCTTTATTAAAGCAA
The DNA here is from genome assembly GCA_004024945.1 of Uropsilus gracilis. Taxonomy (NCBI): domain Eukaryota; kingdom Metazoa; phylum Chordata; class Mammalia; order Eulipotyphla; family Talpidae; genus Uropsilus; species Uropsilus gracilis. The sequence goes on from PVHY01016954.1 coordinate 14,399, forward strand.
GCTTTTAGTTGTAAGGCACCCAAATATTTCCTTAAACTCTACAGATGAGTGCAGGAATATTTTATTACAAGAGCCACTGAAAAAAAAATAACTAAGTATTCATTTCCTTTATACTACTTCAACTCCCCACACGTTATCTTATAATAAACATCTATAATAAACATCTTCACAATACTGCATAGGTATAAAAACCTACATCTTTGTTAATTTTAAAAAACTGAAATCACACACAAAAGGACTTAAAATATTTATGCTAATATATGATCTAGCTATACATCACTTTTCTAGTTGTATACCTACCCAAAAAAGAACTTGGCTATTATATTAAAACAATATTTCACAAGATGGAAATGGAATCTTAAGAGAATATGAAAGGAGTAACATGAGTCTTAACAAAATGGTACTATGTTTTCCATATACAAATAAACTTTATCTCAAAGACAAAAATCTACTCAGAAGCAATTCAGTGCTTAACTTCAGCTACAAATAGGTAAATTAAGAAAAGCCATTCAGGTAAGTAGGCAAGGATAAAGGAATATACTAGTATATATGGTTTGAACTGGTTCCTTAAGTGTTAAAAAGCAGTGCCCACAGATATATTTAACTACAAAGTATATACTGTCTCACCTGGAAAGATGACTTAACTGAAAAGACATAATTTATACCTGCATTTATTACCTTTGCACCTATATTTGTTTTAATCTTTCTCAAGGTATAAGAAGTCAAAGAACACATTATCAACTTTTCTTTGCCACTCAGCAACCACTTGGTAGATGATATACAACACTTCAGTCATCAATTTCTGTGTGCAGATATATGAACATGTATATATGTACACACATATATATTCATATACACACATAAATATATGGGAATATACTGAATGTTTAAGACTAAAAGCGAGTATTTTTAAATGCTAGACTCAAGTAAGATATTGTATCTATTATAGCTTTGAAATAAAGTTTGAGATTATTGTTTAATAGATATTTGACAGTTTTCTTGATAAAGATTCAATTCTGGTAGCTAACCTACAATAGACTCATTTTTAAATTTACCAGTAGCTACTGACAATCAGTGTCAAAACACTGAGAGACATGAAGAGACTATCAACTGCTTGACAGAACTCCCTTTCATTTATAAGAACTCCCAATTTATAAATGATTCTTATCTAATATTAGGGTGTAAAATATTAAGTAACAGGGTCACGAATCATTGAGAAAATAGAAGTGTAATTACAGCTTCAATCAAATAAAAATGGGTTTCCTAACATGCATCATCAATCAATTAATTCATTGTATAAAGAAACACAGCCTGTCAGCAGAGGAGGAATACGTGGGAATGAAGTTCATCTTTACATAATTAGGATATTTTCTCTTTAAAGAAATAAGAATTTCTGGGATGGAGAGTGAACTCCATCAATGCAACATGAACACTGCATTGGAAAACCCCTGATCCTAAATTTTAAGATCTAGTCATGATTACCAGTTCCTATTTCTAGTTTTTAAATAATTAGTAGGAGAAATTCCTATTACTAAAATAGTGCAAATAGCTAGCATAGTGAACTTTATATATTTTAGGCCATAAATTAAAAACTTTCAAAAATAACTGGTATACAAATTCCATGGAAGTTTAAAAGATAGCTTCACACTAATACAAGACAGATATCATCATATATATTTCACATTGAAGATTATGGTTGAATCAGAGCAGATATATCTTAGAATATAAACCAAGATTCTAATGAATGGTTAGGTGGACAGGCTAAGTATTTCTGACAAAAATTTTTTTTAAAAGTACAAAAGAACAGCCAGGCACGGAGGCTTTTGCCTGTAAGCTTCAGCCTATGAAGCGGCAAGGGCTAGGGATCACGGTTCGTGTCCCACCGGGGCCTGTAGCGAGACCTAGTTCCAAAAAAATAGCTGGGTGTGGTGGTGCGCGCCTGTAATCCCAGCTACCTGGGAAGCTGAGGCTGGGGGTTGAGTCTGCGGTACCCCGGGCAACGAGAGCCTGAGGTTCCACGGGCAAAATAGCAAGACCTTGTCTCAAAAAAAAAAAAAGTACGAAAGAACAAAATAGATAATTTCCAAAAGGGAGAGTATTTCAGTTTGATGAAGAATGAAGAACACAAACTTCCTGCCTACGGCCAACTATATGTCATTGTCTGACATTAAACTGCAGTCAGTAGTCTCTTTTCTATAGAAGTTGCAGGTTACTGTCAACCCAAATGTAGGCCAAGCTCATGAAAAAAGGCCATACCTTAGCTCACATCCTGAAGTCTGTGTGAAAAGCTATTTGAGTTCAAGGCACCTAGCTCGAAGTAGGTCTCTGAGACTGACAATGGATCCAACATGGTAAAAGCAATCAGCGACGGCCGCTACCATGGTATCCGCTGCTTTTGCAAACGTTGAATCTGGTTGTGATCACTGCCCTGAAGAAATACGAGGAAGCAACTGAAGTTTCTACTATTGTACAGAATTATCTGCAAACATTTTCCACTATGCTGTGAATTCCAACTACACAACTAAAAAAAGCAACTTCTGGCTCTTTGAACATAAAATCTGAACTAGGATGTGAGCAAAACAGGCAAATCTTTCATAGGAAAACAAATGGGGGGGCCCTAAATTCAACATTCAGTTATATTGAAGAGCTTCTGCTAACACTAGCATCCATTTTAAGCTAGATATTCACAGCAATAAATACAAAATATGAAAACTACGATCCTTTGTAATCTACAAAGTGAAAACAGCTCAATATAGCTATTTTCTTGGTAGAACACTGGAAAAGAATATTGCAATGCTCTGTCATCCCAATTCTAAGGTCAAAAGTATCAGAGAGTTGAAACAAATATTTAAAATATAGAGCCATGCTTTAAATTGAGACTATCAGATAAAATGTCCATATTCAGAATTAAGAATTAGTATCTTAGAGGAAGACTCCAAAATTATAAGAGAATGAAACTTCTATATTACCTATATAATAATCATCATTTCATAATCCACAGTTCTAAGGTTCTTTGCAGCAATTATAGCTTATAATGCATTTTTAAAAGCACAAAGAACTTTTAAATGTATTACTGTGGAAAACTGCTAATAAAGTCTCCAAAAGACATGAAAGTTAAGTCTTGAAATGTACCAGCAAATAGGACAAAGACCTCTGTAAGATGAATGCTTTCTGTAATTAAAGTTTAGGTTTTAACTCTAAATTCCCTTCATATTTACTTACACTCCCTCCAAAAGTACTACTTAAGATTTCATTTGATCTAAAGTTGAAAATAAATCTTCCTAGTGTTGGGAAGTACAAATGGTTAATATAAAAGAAAACTCAAAACAGAGGTATGAGAAGCCTTTTAAAATAAACCTTGATTTCTACATCAGATAAAAATATAATTTCTATAGCAGATTAAGCATCAAAGGACATAATGAAAGTATTGATGCAACTGCAGAATACAGTTGCCACAAATATGCTTCACCAAAGAACAATCCAATCAAGACAAAGAAGAAATATCAAAATAAATATTGGCACATCTGTTTTTACAACCAAGTAAAAGGCTGATAATCAAATTTATTCAAGGTAATTTTTTTCTTAAAGAAAAAATAGGGAAGTTCAAGTTCTTCTCGGCTAAGGAGTCAGACTTTTTTCATTGTGTAAGTATGAGAAGCTGAGGAACAAGAGGAGAAACTAAGAAATGTTTTTCCAAGGAAACCTAACTAGAGGAGCTGGAAATGAGATTCTTTCTCATGACTGGAGGTCATAGATGAACTAGCTTACAGAAGTTTGCTTAAAAACAGGCTTATTAGAAAGTAGGTTTAAAAAAAAAAAGAAACTTAAAAAAAAGGAAAGTAGGTTCACTAACCTCCTCCTCCTACTTAGTTTTATGAAAGGAATTAGGTATTTCCAGAGGCAAATTTGATACTTTAAAACATGATGAAGGAAAGAGAAGGAAAAAGTGGAATGGTACACAATGGACTACTGGGGAGGACTTTCCATGTGTTGGTGGTAGGTGTGATATGGTAATACATACCTGAAGGTGTGAGCCTACACCACTAAATCAGTTTTTAGCAATGCTATAAATCAATGTTATATTAATAGAATTAAATATCATGTACTTCCTTGCTTAAAGGAAGACATTTTGAGATAGCTAAAGAAAATGGCAATAAAGGGTGCTTGCTTTAATGCAATTAACTAGAAGTCCAATGTCCAGAACAATTTACACTGACACAGAGTCCTTTGTATTGTGCCTCCATTAGCCATCAAGAGTATGTAATAGACAAAACCTTCTTTCAAATTTCTAGTCAAAATAGGTACTAAATATAATACTGGAAACCCAGTAGGAAAACTCTACATATATGATCAGTGATAAAATAACTGCCTTTGTTCCTGTTCCATGGAAAATATATAAAGTGTCACATTTTTCCAAATTTAACAATATGGTTGTACTGACTTCATTATGAGGGAGCATATGATAGAATGCCCAGCACTTCAATCTGTCATCAGGTTACTGACATAGAGAAATTACAGTCACCAGAATTGGTATATAAAAACCGAAGGAGTCACATTTTCACAGTTTAACAATTTTGTGAGGAATAGAACCAAATACCACATTAGATAATTATAGTTAAATTTAAGTGGAAAGTACATATATATAATAAGAGTGATTACCCATAATGCAAATTCCCCTTTATTAAATGGAGATAACTGATTTTAAGTTTTTTTATTAACAGCCTACAAATAAAATGTTAATTGCTGATCATAATAGGATGTACCTTTACATTTTCTATAAATATGAAGAACTGCCATATAATCCCTTTAATACTTTCTTCTTGATTAAGTATAAGTATCAGACATATAAGGTATGTTAACAGTAAGATTCAAGAGATGGAAAATAGTGTCTTGAAAATGATGTAGTATATTTACACAATGAAATATTATTTTGCAATCAAGACCAACAAATATAAAGTATTTGTGATAACATGGATGAATCTAGAGGGAATCATATTAGCAGAAATAAGTCAGAAAAAGACATAAACATATGGTCTCATCTACAGATGGAATATAACAAACAGAAGGACAAGAAAAAGCCAAAATAAGCTGACAACAGAACTCTGGGGCAAGCAGCTCGGGAAAAGGAGTGAGGAGGGGGAGTGGAGAAATCAGAGTAAGGATGAGCACAAGACAAGGGTTAATGAGTAATGGGGTGGGAGAGCCCGGGGAAATGTAATGACAGACCGACCGACACACACATACACACATACACACATACACACATACATACATACATAATACATACATACATACATACATACATACATACGCACACACACGCCGTGCATAAATATGCAAACAACCAAAAAATTAAAATTAAAAAAATACATATCTTTGAAAAAAAATTTTTTTAAAGGAAAAAATACATCTACACAATCTTTCACCAAAAAATGACCTTTATTAAAATGTAAAGAGACATTTCCTTCTAACAAACATACTAGGGCAGTACCCTAAATGATGGTCTTCAAAGATACAAGCAGGGTCAGGACCAGGAGAGGGCGCCTGGATGGATAAAAGCACCACCTTCTGTTTTCACTCTCACTCCACTTAATCCTCAGAAGGAATGAGAAGAGAACAAATAACACAAACACAGACATAGAATGGATAGAATGGGTGAGGGACCAGATAAAGATCCTGCCCACACATCTGAGCAGAACACGAGAAGGAATATCGAGGAAGTCACTGCATACTGGACTAAAGAAATGATCATGGTGATGACCTACGACAGAATCACACCTACAATTTCACAAGAAGTGGGTGAGCCAAAATCTAAGTGCTGATATGCCATCCAAGAAAGTAAGGCTCCCATCCCCATTCCACAGGAAAGGAACGCCACAGAGTTGGGCATCAGTCCTACAGCAAAGCTGCAATCTGAGAGAGAGGAAAAGATCTGCAAAGGTCTTCAGCAGATGCCTGTCCACAGTGAGAAACTTCTTTATTGAACAGCACAGGGAATGGATCGGAGAAGACAGTCAACAATGAGAAGACACTAACAGACTCCAAATGAACACAGACTGGCTGCCCAATGCAAAGTTAAGACTGAAAACCTACCAGCACGGCTTGTTATGTTCCAGGAACAAGGTCCCTCACCCAAGAAAAGGACAATGCCACAGAAGAAGAAGAGACCAATGGACTTAACATAATTCAACAAACAACAAGGAGAGAGGGTTCTGAGTGAAAAGAGGGGGCGTCAGTGGGAGGGGAAGACATTCCAATAACCATTTACTGATATTGTAAGAAATTTAAAGAATGAATTTTTTTAAAATAGGAACCCAAGTAAATAAACTTTTTCTTTTAACTATAGGACACACCAGCTTAGGGTATTCATTTTTTACACATCTACTTATTGCAAATGAAATTGTTAATAGTAGGTTGAAGTTTTCCCCATAAACAAATTTACAAAATAGTTGGTTTAAAGAAAAAAACTTTTACAATAGCACAGATGGTAAAGTTTTTCTCCTAAGTGATGATACCTTTGCACTCTGACAAAGAATTTAAAAAAAAAAAAAAAAAAGTACTTTGGTTTTTAATTATGAAAACTAGTTGCTTATTTGATCAGATTCATAAAATCCAATTGCTACATTAACACTGTCTAAAACTTAGATAAATTCTAAAATATTACAGACAAAAGAATCCAGGAAAAATGTACCTTCAAACCTAATTAAGGGCACCAGGTGCGGTGTGCATACCTTTAACCCCAGCCTTGGGAGGCTGAGGCTAGGAATCACTTGAGCCACGAGTTGAGAATACCCCAGGCAACATAGCAAGACCTACTCTCAAAAAATAGCCACCGTGGTGGCGCGCACCTATAATCCCAGCCTTGGGAGGCTGAGGCTAGGGATCACTTCAGTCCATGGGTTCGGGACTACCCCAGGCAACATAGAGACCTAGTCTCTAAAAGAAATAAAAATAAATAAATAAATCTCCTTATTGGTATACAGGTTTTCTACAACTAAACATTAGTTCAATGAAAGCTTTAAGGAAGTAGCTAAACAAGATACTGACATCTATTATATATAAATACTGTATTATTCCTGAAGCTTTATTTAAAAAAAAAAACAAAACTTGTTTTATATTTTCTGCTAAATACTCTGAGCCTCTTTCAGGCAGTAAATAATAGTTTCCTACCTAACAAGGTCAATAAAATGACCTAGTAGATATAGTTTTGGGAAACTCCTGCTTATAATCACAGACTTCAGATTTTTATGTATGAACAAAGAAAGTCATTCTCCTAGAAGCATTTATGCTGTGACACTTGCACTCTAATGAAGGAGATCCCTTAAAATAAATTTGCAATTTCATCATTCAAATCATAAGCATACAAGCTCTGACATCAGAATTCCATAGAAGCCTGGAAGTGCCGCAAGTGGGAAGAAATAGTTAAACTACAGTATATCCTTCATTAATTATTTTTTTAAATCTTTTTTAACTGGTTTGTTTAATATTTTCTCCAACGTAAATTTACTTGAAATAACATGAACTCAACTCTGGTGTTTCTCAGGATTTTAAGTTACAGGGTCATGGTTTAAGATCTCTTGTAAACCTGAAGAAAACACAAACCATATTCTTATATTTTTTATTAGTTAAATGGTGATGGTTATTCTTACTTTTTCAGCTTCAGTTTTGGTGAGTTTCAGAAGATATTATAGGTATAGAGGCATTGTCTATGCCCAGATATTTATACCTATGCAAATATACTGGCTGATATTATTGTTGATAATTATTATTCAGTTATTAAGGTGTCTGACATAGAAAAGGAACTTTACTAGTTTATATGTGGTATAGAAAGGAACCAAATAAATGAGCAAAACTTAAAATTTTAAATTTCATGGTCAAAAAATGATTACCAGAGGAAAAAAGTGAGGGAGTCAACTGTTCACTGAAAGATAGAACTGGAATATTAGTGATAAACTAAAAGTAGTAAATGCAGAGATTGATTAATTTTTGAGAAGAAAATTGGTTGGTTTTAGGCACTGCTTCACCAGACATAATCTCAGTAAATTTAGTACCACCAAATACAATTAAACTTCTTCTTTGTGCATTTTAATTCCTCTACCCACAAAAAGAACATAAAAGTTGTAAGCATACACACAATAAAAACTCCAGTGAAAATGATCATATGTAATGAACTTCATCACCCAGAGACTGGTAAAGCCTGATAGTCAATCTATGATGACAAGATTTAAATAAAATAAAACTTCACTTGCAGGAGGATAAAACTACAGTATTTTCTATGTATGGTTAAAATAAAGAGGTAGTAAGTTAATAAGGGGGGGGAGAACAATAAGATACATAGACATAAGTAGTAAACAAGTATTTGGTCTTTTAAAAAATGTTATACTAAATTTACTTTATCAACTTTTACGTTCCTTCACCCCCATATATTTCTTTCGTAAGAAAAAGAGATAAAATAACTTAAAATTTTTCTGCCTTCCAGCCCTGATAAAGCACCAAAATAGATCCTAAAAGTGATATATAAACAAATATACATTCCTTTTGACTCTTCTCAGAAAATCCTGGATATAAACAGTTGATATGAGATTAGTAGATGGGAGCAAGGAGAAAAATCTAAACTTTGAAAGAGTTTAGAATAAATTGAGACTAATTTCTGTGAGTACAAAGTCTATAGCAAATTGGACTATGCATTTTAGTTTTTTAGAGTTCTATTTTAATGAAAATATGAAAAGAAATACATTTTAATTCTTGACAGGCTGGAAGAGAATAGAGTTTACCCTATGGATATTAGTGGAAAATCAAGACATACACACCAAACCTTGAATGGAAAAGTAGGGATATTCTAACGTGTCACTACAGGTTTCTGTTTCTAACAGCAATTATATAACAGGTTTTGGAGGAATTTTAACTGAGAACCACATTTAAATACTATTACAAAGACTACTAGTACTGCTTCCTCATCAGTAAAAGTTATTTAAATTACTGCAAAAGTTCCTGTAAAGAAAAAAATAACATAAATAAAACAAACTCTGACCAGTTAGTATGATCATTCAGCAGACACGTTTTGTTGGTACAGGATTAAAAGTATCATTTATTTGTTCTGGTGTTCTGTTTGAACTCAGAAGGAAAGAACCTAATTTTGTTCAACTAAATGAACAGGAAAACAAAGAATTTCAGTTAAATGAAATTCTGTTTTCCTCTAACATTAAATTTCCTTTAAGTCATTAATACATTATACATAAATCAAATTTAAATCAGAAAAAAAATCTCTAAACCATAAATAATGTTGTAAGTCAATTTACAATAAATAAAACTGACAATTTCAAAAGAAATTATATTGCACATTATGTAAACAGGAAAAACATTACTAGGAAAAGCAACCAACAAGGCACTCCAAACATACATATTCCCATTCACTGAACTAACCATCTTCTATAATTAACTGAGAACTCAATATAGTAAACTCCATTTTTTGCAGAATCCATTAGAAATGAAAGCTATTCTTATCTAATGGCACATTTATAATACCACAATCTGTGAAATTATTTTAAAGCAGATCTCTAATTATAACAATATTCTACATCTTTACAAAAATGTTCACCTAATCACTGGTAGGAAAAACTCAAGTTTTTATAAATTTTTAATGTTTATCTATAAAGAAGTACAAATTCATTTCAAAACAAAAATCTAAGATACAGAATAATAGGATTCACCTTAAAAGCACAAAGACCATTTTAAAGCTCTATATATTCCATATTAATTGTTTTATAAAAAATTTTCTCTTATTTTCCCAAAGTAAAGAATAAGGAAGACCCAAGGAGAAAAAGGGTTATTCAATCCAGTTCCAAATGAGACATGAGCTCAACTAGAAAATATAATCTTTAGTTCACTTTTTACATCACACTGTTTTTATAACTACAAATTAGCCGAAGGTACAGTCAAAAAAAATTTTTTTTGTGACAATGAAGGATGAGACCATAGTATTCCTGTTTTTTTTTTTTTTTTTACATGACAGAAATTATTGCACTATTAAAGAAAATATGCCTTTACGTTTTCCTTACTTGGGAAAATAGCATGAACCTGTATCTTTTTACATCTATACCAACTGGTTTTTATTTTACTCTTTTAATTTATGATTCTTATTTCCAAGCAGTGAGTCATTAATTTTTAAAGTGATGACAAAGCCAAAAATCTAAAAGAATTGAGATTATCCAAAAAGTTTATTTCTCCTTAAAAGGTAAAGACTGACAAAAACTATTCTTCTAGGGAGTAATAATTTGATATATATTGCTTAAGTTTTTAGGTCTAAAATAATGAAATTAATTAACTGAAAAAATAGTAAAAAACACTATTTAACTCAAAAGATCATTGATGAAGGAATAAACATCCATTCCTAGTAAATATCCTTAAAAATTAGAGGTAAGTCATCTTAATAAAACTGACACCATTGAACAGATTATTCTAAGAGAAAGGAGAAGCTTTATTAAATTGTTGTTACCAAATTTTGGAAAACAGAACTCATCATCTAAATATAGTGAGTTATAAACTTAAGATTCATTTAAAACTTCAAATTTTCAAGGAGATAAATATGTAATTTTATTATAACTCACAATAATGAACCCTCTGACTTTAAGAAAAGGTTATAACATGATTTATATAACATACACATCTCCAAAAAACAGAAGCAACCCATAAAACAAACAATTTCATATGTATGAACCAACTTTGTAGAGATATCTATAAACCCTGAGAACTGTATTCCTGAAGTGACTGTCCATGGGGAAATAACACAAATGGTGAACACAGCACCTAGACACTACATATAATTAGAAACACTGAAAAGAATGTAACCGATATGTATTTATTGTCAGTGAAGGGTGTCTTTGAACTGAATATTGAATAAAACCAACATCTATCTGTATTGTAAGTCCAATGATTAGGCACGTAATGAAAATCTTCCTGGCTATTTCTGTATAGTCAAAAAACAAGTTGTCTGACAAGCCAAAATGAACAAACATTTCTGCATTCAAGATTTTTGGATCCTTTTTATTTGCAGAAATTATATACTGTTGTATGTATGCTTAATTAGCATAGACCATTTTGTAAAACTCTGAACAGAATTTCTAAAACATTGTTAAGAGTTAAGGTCAAGAGAAGTGAACAAAGCATAATACCTTAAACGGTTGGTGTAGGTATCAACACAGGTCTTCATTTTGGCTAATAATGTACCAACAGAAGTTTGACACTCAGACTGTTCTTCTTCCTCTTCACCATTTTCTGTAGAAAGAGGCAACAGTAGAGGCACCATGGACGTACAAGAAGCAATGGCCCGGAGCAATTCCAGAAGAGCTCGATAGAGTGGCACATGTCTTGCCATATCCAGAACTGTAAGGAGGGGAAAGCATAAAATGAGAACTTGTGCAGTATGAAAGTTTAAGTCCTCAGCAATGGGACTTCTACTTCGATCTTAATACATGAGTTGGCAAATGAATTAAAGCACATGTTGATTAAGTACCAATGTGCAAAGTATATTAGGGAAGGAACCATAGTAAAGCATGGTTAAAAAAAGGTAATTTTCTAGTTATGTTACACATAAAAATGGTCAAATGGCCCAGAAAACACATTATAGCAGTAAATACATTTATTAATATCAAGTGAAAACACATTTTTAAATTAAAGAGATAAAGTCATTGTATCTTAGTAAAACGGAATGATAATCAACTTGTTAGGGGAAAATAGTATGCTAACTTTAAAATATTAACTACAAGGCAAATGAAATTTGTTCCTAAAACCACATGAATCTAAGAATGGATCTAAGAACAAAGAACTTTTAAGACATTTATAAGTCACTCTTTTAGGCTTTGTTGTTTTCTACCAAATGGAATTCACTTTCATATATCACATTACATTAGGACCAATCTACTATTCTTTTCAGTATTAATTTATTCAATAAAGTTATTACATAAAATGTGTTATTTATAATAATCATTCATAAATACTCAAACTGGGGATATAGCAGAAAAGAAAATAAAAATCCCTGCCCTTGGGGGGCTTAAGCATAAGAAGAAGGGGACAAATCAACAATAAAAACAGAGGTAAATCAGTACTCTGAATGTTAGAGAAAATTAAAATGGGAAAAGAAATGGAAAGCACAAGAATGGTCTCAAGACCCAGAGAAATGAGTTGTCACCTAAGAATTCTGGAATGTGTGACAACTGCTTGAAAGATAAAGGGTACTCTCTGCCTAAAACAGCTGTAGCCTCAGGGAAACTCAAGTCTTCCTGCTCTTACTTCTGACAGGAAAGATCAAACTCCCTCCTGTCACATTAAATTTTTAATGCAACTCTAAGAAATAATATCTAAGTCTCCATAATTCCATGTAGTTAGCAAAATCACAATTTAAGAAGTACACTTATTAGAAAGTGCACATTCATAAACAGATTACTTTAAAAGGGAAAATGTAAATGACACTGAATTTCTTATCTGACCCTGCACCATAAAGATAAAAGGTCTGTGTTTTTCAAAAACAGAATTTCAGGATAAGATAGAATTTAATTTTTTTTTGATACCAAGACTAAACAGAATTTAAATATTATTATAGAAAGTATAGTATTTCAATGATGAGGAAAGAGATAAAGAAAAATCTTATCTAACATACTCAAGTTTTCTATACATATGCTATTAAATTTTGGCTCTGGTTCTAAAGTATTTGTATTTACACCTCCAATAACTAAAACATATAATGTGTATTTGACATCTACTCTTTTAAAAAGACATATCTGATTTAGCAGACAAGTCAATCTAAAAATTAAAAAAAAAAAAAATCTAAATTCAGCCCCCCCAAATTTAGATGTAGAAGTCTGAGGTAGACTGCAAGAGGGTGTTAGCTTAAAGTCCAATAATCTTTATAATGTGGAAAATAGGCAGTAAACCCTTTCAACTGTATACTTTTCCATGTAGCCACACAGGCATTTAAACTGCTACATGGCATCAAAGTAGAGGACTTTAACACACTAAGTAATTTTTTAAAGATCTATTCTTCCCAAATATCCTAACTAAACACACACCACACACCCACACCCACACATACACACATCTACTTTCATAAATGAGAATATGGATAAAAACAGAGATGTCTAACAGATACTCTGAAAAACAAACCCTAAAGGTTCTAGCTAAAACAAAAGATGTTAACTGCCTTGTTGACCTTGGGTATACCAGGAACTTGTAAATAAAACACAAAGTTTGATTCTTGAAGTATGCGTTTCTTGTAAAATAATCCTACAACCAGTAGAGTAAACGAATTTCAATCAACCAGTTGTAGTTTGGCAAAGTACTCTGGAACTTTTATTATTGAATTTTTAAAAGTTATTATCTATGGGCTAGAATAATTTATCTGTCTCCAAATTACCATCATCTAAATTCATATTTTTTTAAATATTTAAACACAGTTCAGTCAATAATATTGTCATGAAGCCACTAGACTTTATTTTTCTTAATAAAAGATTATTCAAATTTTTCACCTTTTCAAAACAGCTTAATTTCATAGCTGAAAACAGAGTGATGATGAAAACTTCTATATTTTAGGTCAGGTGACTAGTAGGAGCTCCCTAAAACAATCAAATATATCCAGAATCATTTTTGAAAAATAAATTCATCAATTTCACACCTATATTTATTGGAGAAGACTATCTAATACCTTAACAGAACTTTATTTAAACTGACAATAAGCAGACATAAGTATCCCCAAAATTATTTCAGAATACTAGTTGTAGCATGGTACCTGAATCATTTCGTAGGTAAGATGACATGGCAGGGATGAGACAAGACTGACTGAGAAGTTCTAGAAGTACAGAAGGAAGGGCATTACTGTTCTGTCCTCTACTTTCATGAGATGGCTGGGTTTCTCCATTTACTGCACCACTCACAGGATTTATATAACTTGCAAGAACCTATAAGTAAAAATTGTTACATTAAAATTGGACTTACGTTATACATACTTTAAAAGCTCCTAGTGTTATCTATTCTTTCAGGATACCAAAAACAGGCCATTTTAACTCAATGTCTCACATTAAATCAACATCTCACACTACATGTTTTAAAATTTTTCAGACTTTCAAAACAGAATGTTTTATGCAATAGTACAGTGTTTATGACTAAACACTCATAAGTAGTCAATCTGAAAACACAAACATAAAAACATACTGGGGGGAATAAAGAAAGTTCAGGAGTATCTCTGACATCATTTATCAATTAGTTGATTCAGGAACTAAAATTAATTTTAAGGTCCTTTACTCATTTCTGTAGCAATAAACAGGCACGGTGGCTAGTGCCTGTAAGTTTCAGCCTATAAAGTGGCTGGGAACAGGGATTGTGGTTCGAGTCTGGCTCATGGCAACACAGTGAGACCTAGCCCCAAAAAATAGCTGGGCGTGGTGGTGCACACCTATAATCCCAGCTAGCTGGGAAGCTGAGGCTGGGGATTGCTTGAGTCTGTGGTACCCTGGGCAATGTGAGCCTGCGATTCCACGGGCAAAAATAGTGAGACTTAGTCTCAAGGAAAAAAAAAAAAAAAAGAATTCTGTAGCAATAAAAACTTTCTAAACTACCTCAACTTGTCTAATATTAGAAAAGTCAAAACAATGTAGGATACAATATTATAATAAATGTTCTTAAAGTTCAAATATAGTATTTTAGATGAGAATACTAGTAGGAATATACGGTAAATTTTCCAGTTACTGGATAATTTCATACTTATTGCTTTCCTCTCAGTGAAGAAGCTAATTGAGAGGGAAGAAATTTAGTTGCAAGCAGGAAAGAGCAATCTTTGTTCAATGGTATCTAAAAATGTACTAGAGTAACAAAATGTACTGAATAAGAGTAGCTGAGGATCAGTTGGTTAGTCACCCACACCTTAAATCAATACAAACACAACATCAACTTTGTAAAATATACCTGAAGAAGACAAGTAACGTGTTCCTCTTCCAGTCTCTGTTTAGTTAAGGCTTGTTCTACATCCCATCCAGAAGCTGTAGAGCCAGTACCAAAGCCTGTCCCTTTGGCCCAATATAGCTGCTGTTCTTCAGTTGATGTAGGGTTATGAGAGCTTGAAACCTGTGGCTTTTAACAAAACAAAAAAATTTTCATAAATCATTTAGTAATTCAGCTGCTATGGAACACCGTTTGAAGAGTCCTCAAAAACTTAAAAGAATTACTATGTAACACAGCAATCTACCTTCAAGATGTAAATCCAAAGAAATTATAACAGGGCAGTAATTAAAACATAAACAAATACATGTACATGAATGTTCATAACAATGTTATTCACCATATATAAAAGTAGAAATAGCCCAAAGAACAAGAAAAGGATCAGTGAATAAATTATAGTATAAATATACAGCAGCATTTTATTCAACCATAAGTCTGCTACATGGATGAATATCAAATACATTATTCCAAATGTATTGCTGGTAAAATTTACCATGTCAAAAGCATAAATAAGTGCTACATCAAACTGAATATCATCTGTACTGTAAAAGAAACTATTGTGAAAGTTAGAAGATTATTGAATGGGAGGAAATATATGCGTACCACACATCTCAAAGGGGGCTTGTAATACACAAGATTAACAAAGAATTAATACAACTTAGTAAGAAAGTTAATCACTAAATAAAAAAACCAGCAGAAGATATAAATACCTCTTCAAAGAAGACATACAGATGACCAACAGACACGTGAAAAATGATCACTTATCATCAAGAAATGCAAATTAAAACCACAGTGGGAAGGGGAGGTGGGGTATGGGGGGAAGGAGGGAGGGAGTTGGAGAGGGTGTAGAGAAAAGAGAGCCCTTGTTCAATGTTGGTGGAAAATACTCTGGTCTAGTCCCTATGGAAAACAAAATATTGAAAAGAGAATAATCATATGACCCAGGAATCCTATTCCTAAAAATTACCTAAAGCAGAAATTTGAAGGGATCTATACACAACTATGTTCATTAAAGCACTATTTTTTTTTTTTTTGCAATACCCAAATTATGGAAACAACCTAAATGCCCAGTAACAAGTAATGGATTAAGAAGATATAGAAAATATACACAAAATGGAATACTACTCAGCTTTTATTTAAAAAATAGAAAAGGTGAAATCATGTCATTCGTGATAACATGGATGGAACTGGAAGGGATTAAGCTAAGCAAAGTCAGAAGGAAAAAGATATATACCAAATAATTTCATTCATATGTGGATTATAAAGAAACAAAGCAAACAGACAAAACTAAAGGAAACAATCCCTTGAAATTTGACATCAGATTTTAAGTCATTAGCGATTGGGGGGAAGGAAGAGAAGGAGTGATGGATTTGAGGGACTATGGTGGAAGAATTATGAGTGTTTTGAAAGTGGGTGAGGTGTGTATACATTTGAAGTGGTGTGAACCAATTCCACTAAAACATATAATGTTGCTATCCTCTTTAATCTTAATAATTAAAATCTTTCAAAATTTTTCAAGTCAAAGAAGACAAAAAAGGTACTATACAATTCCATTTACATGACATATCTGTTATATAAATATGTAAAGACAAAACAAAGAATGGTAGTTGTCAGGAAATTAAAATTAATCAATCAGTTCACTTAAAACATCAGAAAAAGATGGAGTAAATTACATTAGAGCCTACTAAAGAGTCAATAATTCAAAATTAAATACAGAAAATAGTGAAAAGAATAGAGATATTAGATATTTTACAATGATCTAGTAAAAGCCTATGGCAGGAGGTTTCTATAAAGTATCATGTGTTCAATCAAGATTCTAGTTTTCTAAGAGTTCTTTCTAGTTCAGAATGTGACCTGTATGTAGAAAAACTTCTTTTGTGAACAGAGAACATATTAAAACTATGAATGATAAAGAGATAGAAAAAGATGAATAAAAACCATTATTTGTAACATAGACTCAAATTCTGTAAAGGTCAATTCTCTTTGAGGCCTATGAAATTACTTTCTTAATAAAAATCCTCCTTGAATTTGTATGAAATGTCATAAATTATGTACCTTCAAAACAGTGGCAGTTAAGAACTGGTTACAAGGATACTGAGAGCAGTATCAATGTTTTTCAATTTAAACTTAAATTTTCTTTTTATTGAGGTAACACTGCACATGATTCTAAGAAACAGAATCACACCTCCTCAGATGAAAGTCATCATGCCATACCCTCCACCAAGATATCCTCAGCCCTCCAATATAGTTCACTGTGCCCCACCCTCTTTTTTTTTTTTTAGACGAGGTCTTGCTATTTTTGCCCGTGGAACTGCAGGCTCTCATTCCCTGGGGTACCACAGACTCAAGCAATCCCCAGCCTCAGCTTCCCAGGTAGCTGGGATTACAGGCGCGCACCACCACGCCCAGCTATTTTTTTTTTGGAACTAGGTCTTGCTACGGGCCCCAGGCGGGGCTCGAACCGTGATCCTAGCCCCGGCCGCTTCATAGGCTGAAGCTTACAAGCACAAGCCATCGTGCCTGGCCCCCCACCCTCTTTTTAATGGGAATTTTTTTCTAAGAAAAAATATTAATATTATTATTTGCAATATACAGTTATGGATCTATGATTCAGGAATTTCACCTTTCACATTTATAAAATAAAGTTAAGATTATGCAAATCATAAAATCTTCACTATCATATATTTACCAGTAGCTATTATTAATAAAACAATAGCTACTTGTATTTGTTAATATAAAATTTCTGTATAGAAAGAACATAGAGCAAACACTGTTATGTATAGCTTAATGAATTGTAAATATTTAAATAACCAAGAGAATCAAGAATTCTATTAGTGCATGCCAGAAATTGTCATTCCAGCTCCAATTTAAGAACCTACCTCTGCTTGGTTGAGGCTAGAGTTTGGAACTCGTGGGGCATGGTGGCTCAGAGCTGAGAGACAAACCAGAATGAGATGTAATGCTCCAATTTCTAAAGCCATCCGCCTTAGAAGCACACCATCATCAGTTGTCAAGGGTGTGGTGCTAAACAAGCTGCGAAGCACGTGGAAAGGAAGGGTTGGAAGTACATTGGCTGATGGAGACTGGAGAATATGACCTAGATTAAAAGAGAAGAGAACACAAAACTTAAAAAAAAAAAAAAAAAAAAAAAAAAAAAAAAAAAAAAAAAAAAAAAAAAAAAAAAAAAA
>PVHY01016955.1:0-32563 GCA_004024945.1 Uropsilus gracilis
TATCAGGCCTAACACCCCCCCATCCCCCCACCCCCCCACCCCCCGCTCTCAGCAGGAGATACCATTTACATGTTACTAAAGACACAATTTGTCTTGGCATTTCCTCTGGTGCCTTCCTAGTCCTAGGCTCTGCCCTCTGCCCTGGCCTTCTTTTGTCAAGAGGGAGGTGGCTGAGGTAGCCACCCCCTTGAATGAGTATCCTGTAAGAAAATCCCATCAGTGCTGCCAGAGGATCAGACAGCATCTTCCTTTCTAAATCCCCTCCCTTGCACATCCTTCCTTTAGAATGTAACATACTTTTTTTCTAAGAAGGAAGCGAAGGAAAGAAGAACTCCTGAGTCAGGAAGAAGAGGCTAATAGAATCAGTCTTCCTAGGCTTTGGAAGGGTCTCTTCTGGACTTGGGCCCAGTCCCAGTGTTATTTGGTAGTGAAACTGGGATAAATGGGGCAAAAAGCCTCCAGCCAGCAGTCAAAAGAAAAAAATAACTGCACTTTTAAAGCTGATTGCTTTTGCCCCAGGTTATTTTAGCAGACCAAATAAGATTTATTTATGAAGGAATAAACAAGCAAAGAGTCCCTGAGACCAGAAAGATTCTGGGTTTTCTTGTCATATGTGTTAGTCCAAGTCTCTCAATCCAAAGTTGCACAGGGCATGCTCCAGCCATGTGTATCCAGGAAAGTGGTGATGTTGCTCCCTTCTGGCATCTTTTCATTCAAAATACAAGCTTTCTCCAGGTTCTAGCTTCTTTGAGCTCCCAAACCTTTTCAGCAAATACTCTCAGCTTCCCAGCTGCCAAGCATAACAAGGTTTTTCCAAGTAACTTTTCAGTTTTCCTGGTTTCCCAACTGCCTGGCCCAATGGCTGTCATTTCAGCATGTGACTTTTTTGTTCTCTCTCTGCTCTGGCCTCTGGCTGCCTAGCCACTCTGCATGGTGCCCAGACCTCAGTGCTGCCCACCCCAGGCAGTCATCCCTCCAGGCCACACCAGTTTACACTCTGTGCTCCTAGCACCGGGCCACCATGTAGCTCCAGGTCACAGTGTGCTACATGCTTCTCCTGCTTCTCCTGCAAGTCCCCTACCAGTCTCTGCCACCAGGGTGACATGACACAGCTCCAATTCAGCTATATTACCAAAAGAGGAAGCCCTATCAGTAGCACTCAGGGCAGGAAGGGAGTGGGGCAATTCCTCTACCCATAGAGATGATAAGTTTCCAGGAGAGAGGAGGCTTGGAGCACCGGTCTTGGATGAATTTCTGAGAGATTTACTGATTTAGAGCCTTATCTCCCCCAGGGAAAGTTCCTGCAGGAGACCTGACTGCCTGCAGAGTAGAGTTCTCATTCCTAAGCGCTCTATGGAAGCATTACCTGAGGGTACTGATGCCTTTCCCCCTTTCTAGCCCAGGTTAGCTGATAAGATTTTTCTGTACAGATTTCCTGTCCTCAGACTCTTAGTCTTTGCTGTGTGTCCCCTTCCTCCTAGTACTGGGAGGAGAATTTCATGACCTACAAGAAATGGGAAGGTCAATGTGACTTTCTCAAATGGCTTTTGTTTAAAATCCCATTCTGAGGTAGCAGTGCCCCAGATCATGTACAATGGGGTGTCTTCACTTCCATTTCACCAGGTAACCTTGGATTATCCCAAGTATAATCCTGAGAAGCACAGAGGGGATCAAGGTGGAGAAGGCCTTGTGGAAAAAGAAGCAAAGCTTAGAGATGTGTGTCCACAAGCCCAGGAAAGAGAAAAGTTACCAGATTCTGCCCTGGGGACTCTGGTATGAACTAGCCTGTTTTCACCTTGGTTTTTGCCCATAGGATTGGAGCCTCATCTCTAGAATGGTGAGAAAATAAGTTTGTTGCTTTAGGTGTCCAAAGCACAGTGATTTGTGTTAGCAGGAACCTGAGATTGAAACGAATACATCTACCAGCCATTTGTTTTATTTTTTTATAAAAGGTCTTGTTTCTTTTATAATGGTCTTGTTTCATCAAAGGGTAACACCACAGGCACATGGTTCTCTACAATATCTGCTAACCTGATATTTGAATTTCCAGTTCACTGCAGATGTGACCAGCTTCCTCACAACCCATGTGCCAGTGGCTGACCTGGTTGGGACCTTCTGCTTCCAAAATGATAGAAACCAAAAATAAGAGACCAAAAAAAAAAAAAAAATAGTAGCAACTGAACTGGAGGAAGCATGTGAGCATGTGGCATTTACAGGGGCTCTGTGTGTCCCTTGCCTGTTGTCAGAGCATGGAGAGGGTAACCTTCCTCAGGGCCACTAGAGGTATAGATTCTAAACCAGAGGATGCTGTGATTACTGCACCAAGCAAGGCTTGCTGGGAAGCCCTGGTCATGGCTATGTCCTCCTCTGTGTTACTCTGACAACAATCCTTACATTTAAAGCCACATATCCATCCTTGCCTAAGTGGCAGGGACTTGGAAGGGTCACTATTATTTTGGGAGATTCAACTAGGCCAACATGGGCAGTTAACATTAGAGAGCTTGACCTTGCTCCTGCCAATGAACGGTAGTATCAGAGATTGTGACTTACAGGTCACCATAGCAGACATGTAATGATAATGAAAATATGTGAAATACTCAGTGGCTGAAAGGTGACACAGGCATGAAGTGAGTATGGGCTGTCAAGAAAACGGTACCATTAGCCTTGCCAAAGACCTTCAGAGTATAAAAATGTTCAGTTCAGCAAGACCAATGAAGTACAATGAAACGAGATATGCAGTTATTTGCTTTGAAGGCAGAGGTTAGCTGGCTGGCAGGGGACAAAGAGGACGGGGCAGACCAGGCCAGGACTGTGTTTCGAGAAAGAACTACTCAAAGATTTAAACCACTGTGCAGGTGGCAGGGAGTCTGTATGGAGTCAGCTCAGATGCCACCGCTACCCCCACCCTCTGGAGGCTGCTCCAGGATCCCTGGCTCCTACTGCTTCCTCTTGTTTTGGAGTTGAATTTGCAGCTGTCCTGCAAGTGGAGCCCAACACTTTAAAAAAGACAAAGAGAATCCCCTCCACCCCCCAGCAGGGTCCCTGCCACAGGACTTTCTTTGCTGTGAGTGAGAAGACTGCTTCCAGTCATGTACTGAGTGTCTCATCTGCAGCCCAGAGAAGGAGCCTTGGAAAGCCAGAGTCAACCAATGAAGCCCCATGATATGTCCCTTTCTTTTTGAGAAATGGTCACTGTGAGGAAAGCAGGTGGGCGTTGGGGCACCAGACAGATATGCTGCCAGCCAGAGCTTAAACTGTCCTTGAAAAGATCACATATAATATTTTGAGAGGTTGCATCTACATAACTTTTATTTCATCATCTGTTGCTAAAATATTAGTTTATATGTTGTTTTTTTATTATAGAATATACAGTATATGTTATAATTGCTATAATATATGCTATATCTGATATAAAAATCATCAACTGTTCTTTCATTATTGTTATTCATCTCTTACTGTAACCAGTTTATAAATTGTAAGTTATCAGAGGCTTGTATGCATAAGAAAAAATATAGCATATATAGGTTTCAGTACAAATAAAGGAATGGAGAAGTACTATGCCATGATTGGTTATTCACACACACACACACACACACACACACACACACACAGAGTGCACCAAAATGAATTCTGTGAAGAGGAGGGCTTTTTGTTCTTTTGAGCTACTGATGGGTGTGGGCTTGAAGTTTAGGAATAGGGCTGGGGGTGAATTGCTCTAATGAAGGGAGAGAAGAATACCAGAGCATTTGGGCTTTAGAGAGAGGAGTTGGTGGGTAGTAGGAGAAGAGGCAGGGTCTCCTCTTGCTTTTTAGAAAGGCAGGGTCAAGTCATTGTGATTGGAAGTATCTGTGGCTTAACGGCTGCTGGGAACCATTGTTTTTATCAAGAGCATTGCCAGATGCAACAGTCAGGATTCCATCCTGGGAGGGAGGGGAGAGTGGAAGTGACCTTGGTAGAGAGGGAACCATGTTGGTCTGGAGGTCTCCAGGCAGCATGCGGACATGGTAAACTGGATGCCAGGAAGGAGAAGAAGCCAAATAGGGAAGGCCCTGGGGAATCTACAGAAGCCTGGGGAACTGTAGTTTAAATCATTTTCACCCAGAATTTTACTAGCATTGTAACCCTGGCATGACTTAGTATAGATCATTGTCCTCTCTCCAACATCCAGTTTTCTTATCATTAAAAAGTTTGGTGCTCCTTATCCAACAGAATTGTTATGAGACTTAAAAGAGTTGGCAAATCCCTTAATCTTACAAGGTGGCTTCCCAACCCAGGATCTGGCTTTCCTGGCTAGGTGCATTTTCCTTATTGTTTCCATTTATCTGGAGAAGAAAAAAGGCTGTCCTAGTGTGTTCGTCTCAAGATTTCTCTGGCTGATCATTTTGTATAAGTGCTGAGGTTGTTTTTGCTGTGAAATACATTCAGGTAAAACTTACTGCTGCTTTCAGTTACTGCCATGCTGAACCTATGTATGTGCTGCATCCCCCACTTCAATGCTGTTCCTAAGGTACTTGGTCTGAGAAACACTCAGTTATTCAGATCCCAGTAAAATGTCACCCCCTCTGAGAAGGACACCTTGATCATTCCCCTCTCCTCATAGGACTGAATAGCATGTACCTCTGTTCTCTGTTGTGATGCATAGAAGCTTTAAAACATTTCTCTCTGCTGTCATTTTCCTCTTCTTCGCCTTTCTTTAAAACAGCACCCGCTGCCCCAGTTTTATCAGAGAAGGCTCTGAGTTGAGCTCCATCAACCATTTCTTGCTTCTTCCCCTTATTTCTCCACTGACTCTATCATTTTCTTCCCACACAAGGCACCAGTGAGCTTCTTTAGAAGTACATGGAAGGCCGGACATGGTAGCTCATGCCTGTAAGTGGAAGCCTAGGAAGCCACAGCCAGAGCCAGGGATCGTGGTTCGAGTCCTGCCAGGGTCACGTAGTGAGACCTAGTTCCAAAAAATATATGGCATGGTGATGTGTGCCTGTAATCCCAGCTACCTGGGAAGCTGAGACTAGGTATTGCTTGAGTCTGTGGTACCCCGGGCAACGTGAGCCTGCGGCTCCACAGGTAAAACTAGCAAGACTTAGTTTCAAAAAAAAAAAAAAAAAAGAAGTACATGGAAATTATAACAGATCCCAAAGCCTCTTGAACAACATCATAAGACTTGAGGTTGATGTGTGGGCCAGAGCGACTGCTTTACAAGACCACAGCCCAAAGAACCACCCTCCTAGTCAGAAGCCAGACCTTCCTCCTACTATGTGAATAGAGATGATGTCATAGTCCTTGAAGATCTTGCCTCAGTCCTGGCACACTACAAAGGACACCGACCCCGTAAAAGCCCAGGATTTAGGCTCCAAGCCTCAAGGTCCTGAGATGCCCCATCACAGTCTTGTTTGTTGCTAGAAGGTACTGAGAGCAGCCGGATCAATGAATCAAATACATTCCCCAATGGGTATATTTAGCTCTTTCTGTGGGCGTTATTATCTACCACCTATTGAGACTTTATTTTAAAAGTTTTTAAAAAACTGCAAATCTGTTACTTTTTTTTCTATATGAAAAAGTTGACAATGAATGGTTCATGTGCGGTTCCCAACTATTAGCAACAGGCATTTGAGTTAGGCCACTGGGCTATAGAACACAGGGACTATGTCACCGTCTCAATTCTGCTTCCTCCAATATTCATAAAAGTGAAGGAGGAGTGAAGGAGAGTGGGTGGGTAGATGGGTGGTAAGCTGTGCTCAGGGAGATAAGCAAATTCTGAGAGAGGCCGCAACTAGAAAACTATGTAACAAGTCCCAGCATCTAGATTTTCCTGATACTGGGGCCATACCTTCCCCTGACCACCCTGTCAGGGCTTGGCCTCAGCCTCTGCCATTTGCCTGCTGATAACCTGCTTCCAAAATCGATACTCTGCTCTTTGTCTGTGAACAGCACAAACAATCCATTTTCTGAAACAAATGGCTTCGGTTCATATCTGATACACAGCAGGTGACACATCTGTTTGCTGGGAGGGCTGCCATCTGATGAAGATCTCTATCTCAGCACTGCTATAGGGACATGGATACCGCCTGTGGCATTGCGGAGGAAGCCCAGCCCCAGAAAAGTAGTTGACTAGCTGGCGCTCACCTCTCCGACTTTCAGAGAGGTGAAAGTCTGCTGGAATCACCCTATATAATATTTGTTTATTTATTGGTCGTGGGATCAGACAAACCCAGGTGGAGAGCAGAATATGGCAACTGGTAGCTGAGGAATATTGATAAAATGCATGAATGAATCCTGCCTCCGTTTGTGAATTTATGGAGCTCCTACTCCTGTTTGACCTGGTACAAGATGGGTGCATGCCTTCCAGAAACACCAGAAGCTCCCATTCTAAGAAAGAAGACAAGCAGACACTTGCTACCTGGTGTAATAAATAAGTAGGCGTGATGGAAGTCCGTATGGGTTACAGTGAATTAACCAGCAGTTCAAGGAGCGGTTGCATGCAGGGCCTGCTGAGAGGAAGGGAGATGAATGAATTCGTTGCCAATTAGTACTGAACTCTGCTTGCTCTCTGACCCTCTTACTTGAAATACTGCCTTTAAGTAATGTGTTTTGAGAAAGAAAGTCTCTTCCCAACTTCAGAGGAAGAAATTGAACCAAGACCCAAGATCTATCTTTGTTTTTTCCTTGCTAACTAGGGCACTCCAAGTAAACCTCGACAGGAAATTCATTAGCTCTGGCTAATGGGGACTGTGTGGAGGGCTGGGCATGGAGTGTGCTGAGAGCGGCTGCTTTGCCCTGTACCGCTGCCTCCCAGACACATCTGTAATGGGGCTTGAAGGAGAAAGCTAGTGTCAGCCATCTGTATGTCAGGAAACCAGGCAGTGCATTTCTCTCTCTCTCTCTCTCTCTCGACCTTGAATCCAGATGGATTGATGGGTCTAGCAGTTAGTGTCTCTGGGAGTCCCTCAGGGAGCTGCTGGTGGG
Organism: Uropsilus gracilis; assembly: GCA_004024945.1. NCBI lineage: Eukaryota > Metazoa > Chordata > Mammalia > Eulipotyphla > Talpidae > Uropsilus > Uropsilus gracilis. The sequence continues at coordinate 6,967 of PVHY01016955.1, forward strand.
CTCTGGGGTCCAGGGCAGAGACAGCACTGAACCTTTAGGACCCAGCCCAGCCCGCAGCATGCTGAGTCTCTCCAAACCCATTGCAGCCTCTGTTGCCCTGGCAACAGAAACAGTCTACTCTAGGCTTCAGTGTGCTATCAAGAGCAGAGGCCAGATCTGGATTCAGATCCCATCTCTGCCTCTTTAGCAGTCAACGTGGGGTGGGGGGGTCTTGGTTAAGTCTCTCCATCCTCTCCAAATTGTTTACAACAGAAAACCATAAAAATGCCACCTTATAAAAATGCCATCTTTTTATAATGTGAAAGGCCAGTGCTCCCAGAATTTAGATAGAAATTTTGTACTCCAAAAGCACTCAGGGTTCCATTGCAACATGATTTTATAAAGGGGGTGGGTGGAAACAATGTAATTTTAAAAATATAGGGAACTTAAATATTTTGTTGTTTCCATGTTATGGATTATTCTGTAGCTACTAGAAAGAACAAGATAGTCTTATAGCTTCTAACAAGGAAAGACCTCTAAGGTATATTATGAACTGGGAAAAGCAAGTCTCAGATCAATATATATATAATCTGACTTAGTGATGAAAACAAAACAAAAACCCCAAACCAAGAAGGTGGGAAGTTAGATATGTGATCATATACTCATGGAGAACATTTGACTATTTCTGTTGTGTCCCAAACCTGCACAGTAGAGGGGCTATTGTTCTACACCACAGCCTTTCACCTGGAACCTACTCCCTATACTGGGAGGAAAGCTCATGAGGGTCCTAAGAAACTGAGAGGCTGCTGAGGTGAGTTGGAGGGATGGGGACAGCATGATACTGATAGACGTCATGAAGTTGCAGGTGATGCGGGTTCCTCATTCTTTTCAATTAGTCAACCCAACTTCTTGGCACTACCAAATGATGTCCACTGTCATAGAAATGGTACTGTTGTTGGGATTGGTCTCTTGGTAGTTTCCCAGACTGATCTGCCTTCTGCTTATGGCCCCTAAGTCGGTTTCCTGTTCTGGGATTTCTCTGAAACTCTGTTCTTTGCTATGCCTGCTTGTCACCTTTCCTTCTGACTACTGACCAAAAACAACAGACACTTCTGTGATAAGAAAAGATGAGTAAAGAAATATTATTTTCATAGTGAAGGTTAAGAGTTATCCCTAGGGCATCAGAACTAGGGGAAGAATTCTGGCCATCTGCACCCCTTTTCCAAAGGGGTTACAATTTTTATGTACTGTGCATGAGGGGTTGAAGACAAAGGAAAACAACAGCATCAGCAACAACGACAATATGTTAGTGTAACTTAGTGTAACAAATAGTGTAACAAAGTATTTGTTTCAGAACCAGTTCTCTGGTAATCTTCAAAAGTTTGTGTATAAAGGGGAGCATGTTACTTTTATTCAGAGCATTTCTGTCTCCCTGATTGGATGCAATCACTGTGTGAGAAATGTAAGAACTGGGTGATACAATCTTTATCTTAATGGCTTTTTGTAGCTATGTAGACCTAGTTAAAATATTCCATTGTTGTTTCTTCTTCTTGTGTTGACAGCAGAAGGGGCTTGGAACAATGGTGGGCAAAACCCCAGGACAGCTCCACAGCCAATATTTGCTTTGTATGGTTGACTTTAAAGCCTCTGTAGGCTCTTTCTGTGCCCAATGGTTGCTGATTTTCTTCCACACCATTCATCTTTTTTTTTTAATGCTTTTGTAATTAGACAATGGCTTTAGAAATTCAAAGGCCAGGAATTGGATACACATGTTCTCTGGTTTGTCTGGATGATGTGGTTGTGGGTCAGTTACGGGGTTTCCATATCACATTGTACAAATGGAGCATGGTCGCTGACAGAAACACTGACACTGTGATAACTAAAACAAAATTTTACTGCTACCATTTCTACTACCACTTGAGGTTTCATTTTGCAGACACTTAGCTTTCACAATCCATTCTTGGACATTGTCTCATTAGTCAGTCCCCAATAATATTCAAACAGCACTTGAGATTGGCCTTTCCTAATTAAAATGAATTGTCTGACTATTTAGACTCCATCATCCTACCGGTGAGAGCAAAAAAGAGGTCAGATTCTATAGCAGGCACTTGATAGACTGTCATTTGGCACAGAATCTGCCACATCAGAGGAGTCTACTCTATATTTGCTGACTGAATCAATCAATGAACTCTGTGCCAGTGATGGTTGGTGACTGCTACCTCTTCAAGCTTCAGTATCTTGATCTGTGAATTGGAAAAGGAATTGTTTCCTGCCCTGGAGGTCATCTTAAACATTAAGTAAGGTAATATCAGATTCCACTTTTCCAGACAAATTGGCCAAACCAAGCATTAAAAACATATTGAGACTTTGTCTTAGTCCAGCTGGGCTGCTGTAACAGAGTAACAGACTATGTGGCTTATAAACAACAGATTGATTGCGTGTGGTTCTAGGAACTGACAAATCTGAGATCAGGGTTCCAACGTTAGGATGTGGTGAGAGCTCTTTCCTAGGTGGAGACAGCTGACTTTTCTATTTTCACAGGGTGCTTGGGGCAAGGAAACACTCTGTTTCTCCCTTAAAGGCACACATCCCACTCATGAGAGCTCTGACCTCATGACCTGAATACTTCCCAAGGGCCCCTCTCCTAAAACCATGACATTGGGGATTAAGGTTCAACATATGAATTCTGGGGGGACACAAGCGTTGAGATTATAACAGGCCTGTGTTCCACCATGGGGAATACTCAATTTATTCCCTCTTCTCTCTCTGCCTTGACTCGAAGTCCCCAACCCAGAATCTGCATTTCTGTTCTCCTGCCAACAAGCTATGGCTAATTTAACTTTGGTGCTAGCATATTTTTTTCAATAATAAGACCAACTGTAAAATTAAGATTAAGCACTGCCCACTGGAATGTCAGCTCACAGGGCGAAGTGAACTTGACCCAGGTCACATGGTTGCCAAGTACCCAAACGGGAATGCAGACCCAGGTGGGCCCAGTTTGGGACTTGTATTTCCCCCACCCCCCTACCCCCGTTCTGGCAAGACTGAGCCTGGCACAGACTCTGCCCCAGAGCAGTATCCTGTCCCTATCAGGTGACATGGTTTGCCACCCAGATGCACTTTATGATCTGAGAAAAACAGACAAAGACAGTTTCTGAGCACAGTGGGACATCAGAACTCCACAGATTTAGGGAGGAGGGTGGAGCCCTCCAAAGAGACAGAGTCCCCAGCATGCTCTGAGTGCACAGTGGGGGTTGGGGCTGCTGATCTCCCCTCCATGGGAGGAGCCTGGGCTTCAGCTTCTGGTGTGTGACTCTGTGGAGCCGTGACCCCTCCCTTGGAGACCATGGTCATTAACATATTTCCCTAGCTTTCCATATCTTCAAATCTAAAATGCTTTCTGTTAATTAGAGGAATGTTTTTAAAGCACCTGGAAAACAATAGATTGTAAAAATTCAGGGTCTTTTTATTGACATTTAACATGATCAGTCTTTATTTTTGTTCATTATTATTAACAACAATATTAATATTACAGCCACCATTATTTGGGCCCATGTTACTGCAGTGTCGCCAGGTAGTTCTGTTAAGACAGCAACCCCCTCACCACCCATAGATGCCCGTAGAGGTGCTGGCACAGTGCCCAGCCCTCAAACCTCACACTAGAGCCCACACAGCTGCCAAATGGCCTCACTTCTCATTTGCATCTACTTGGAGAATGTTTAGGGTGAGGAACAAAACTCTATTATGGCATTACAGACTTCAGGGATTTCTTTGCCAACTTCCTTCCTCCCAAATAACCAAGCAAAGAACCTCTGTATGCTCATCCACCTAGTCTTCTCTTCCCTTTTTTCCCTATGGATTTGGTTCTCCCCTACTCCCTGCCCCCAGGCTCACCTGAGCTGACTTTCGGCCCCCTTTCTTAGGATGCTGCTGCCATCAGAGCACAAGGGCCTTCCAGGTGCAGACCCAGGGACTCTCCAGGCCTTTGGGAAACTGGGTTACTTCATCTGAAGAGTCTGCATCAACTCTCTACTAAGAATCAGAACTGTAAACCTTGCCCTATGTTGGTCTTGGGTCCCTGCATCCTATTGGGGAAACAAAGAGAGCATACTGGGCTTCCATTTTGCTATGTCATTTCCCTGGGGGTTCAGGGAAAGCCCCAGGTGCTTCCTACCCTTTGTCCAGCCCTTTCCACATGTCAGAGCATGGGCTGATATCCCAGTGTACCCCCAAAGCAACAAAAACTGGAACGAATCCTTTGAGAGAAAGAATCTGGGTTCACCTTGCTCTCCATCTTCTCTGGACCCCCATTCAGCACCCAGAAAGTCATAAGTACTCAGAAAATGTGGAAAACATGAGCAGAAATGGGGCCCAGTGTTTCTAGACCTTATGTGTATGTGTGTATGTTGGGGGGAGGAGATCACATAGTGGAATCCACCTGACAGTCACCATTAAAGCAAGTGGTATTCCCCTCAATGTTTGGAAACAGCAACAGAGAGGTTGATTCAACTGCTGGGGTCACACAGCTTGCGTTTGGCCAGTCCAGGTTTTCAAGCCACCTCCATACATGATGAGGATCTTTGAGTCTCTCAAACTCAATAATAAGTGCTTGTCATTCTCTGTGGCTTGAGTTACTCTAATCCAGGTGGTAATCCAGGGAAATCCAGGGAAAGCCTGTGAAAGAAGAGCTAATCATGACCAGTTCTGGGAGAGGCCCCAGGAAAGGAGAGCTAGGGAATGACATTTCATCTCCATGGCTTCTCTAGATTTAGCTTCCCCCTTGCCAGCCTAGTTTAATTTGGATTCATTAAGTGAGAATAAAAATTAATTGAACTTATTTGGAAAACCATTAAAAGGTTCAAGTCTTGCTTGGAGGCACAAACCACAAAATGGGCCTATAGCCTGATGGTAATTGTATACATTTTAAAGTCAGTAATTTCTGCCTGTCCAGGAGACTTCAAAACATGGGTTTTATGCCCCATGCCTTGCCTCCACCTCACCCCACTTCTCAGCCATATTATTTTCTTCCCAGAAAACGACCATTAATGCCCTTATGCCCTTTTATTGGTGTGACCATCTGAAGCCCATGAGTAAAAGTCTATGAATATATGTTGGGTTTTCACATAAATGATGGCATGTTTTGCACTTTGTTCTGTATCCTGCTTTTCTTTTCTACTTGTTTTGTTCATATGAATTACGGTGAATTAATAAATACTTTTAACGAAATTATTTTTTAAGTTACATTATATAGGCCAGGCGTGGTGGCACATGCCTGTAAGTAGCAGCCTAGGAAGCCACGGCTGGGGTCAGGGACCGCGTTTTGAGTCTTGCCAGGGGCACGTAGCGAGACCTAGTCCCCAAAATATATAGCTAGGTGTGGTGGCACGTGCCTGTAATCCCAGCTATCTGGGATGCTGAGGCTGGGGATTGCTTTAGTCTGTGATACCCTGGGCAATGTGAGCCTGAGGTTCCATGGGCAAAAATAGCAAGACCTTGTCTCAAAAAAAAAAAATTACATTATATATACATATAATTTATATAAAAATTATAAATACATAATTTTCTTCTTTTTCTTTAAAATTCTATCTCCTTGTGTGACTCTTACCATATTGATTTAAACAATATGCAGTGGGCAGTTAGCTGATTTGAATCTTTTGATATCACAATATCATAGAAATGTAATTTCTGGTTATGTGTGGACCATGCATTTGAGAATTTGACAGAACTGATCAAATTTAACTTCCTGGAGTATACAGAGGGCTCCTGATTTAGGGTGGTTTGATTTTACAGTGGTGTGAAACTGAGACAATTCAGGAGAATTTTTAACTTCAGTTTCACCTGGGCTGGTAACTGCTGTGGTGCTGTAAAGTTGCTCCCAGTCACCCCTTCATCACTGGGGAACAACCGCTGCTCTGTAGAAGTTTCCCTTCCTGTGGCAGTATGCAGTAGATTACATGAAACACAGGCACTGTATGCATGACTTTGCCAAACTGTGGACTGAGCATGTCTAAGACCCATGAGGCTAAGTAATGATGCACCTCAGGGAAGGTGTAGTTGATGCATTTTTGACTCACAATAGTTTCCATCTGCCATAGGTTTACTGAAGGCAGCTCCACTGTAACCCAAGGAAGATCTGTACAGCATCTTACACTCCTACAGTGACAGGTGAATATGCCTATTACCCACAACTACATCAGCACAGGATGTTAGCTGACTTCTTAGTTGTCAATCTGATTGGTGAAAAATAGCTTTTCCAAGCAGCTTTAATTTTGCTGCCTCTTACTATAAAGGGGGGGGGGGTGTTTTCCCTGGTTTCAGAACTCTACATGTTGCTTCTTCTGTGTATTTCTCTATTGTTTGATGATGGCACTTTGGAACAGCTGCAGTTCCTGGTAGTTGTTGGTCAGTGGAAACAAGTTCAATATGGCTGGTGTCCTTGCACAGAGCTGAGAAGAGTGAGACAATGAAGTAAAGACACAGGAAGAAGACAGAGACTTGAAATAGATTTGTCTTTACAAATTCCAAAAGGAAAACATCCTGTGAAACAATAAATCTCTGTTGTTTTAAGATCAACCACTCTATCGTGCTTACCTATAATAAATTTAACAAAAAAAAAATACATCCATTCAGGGGTTGAGGGATATCTTGGGGCAAGGAGAAGCGATTTTCCTCAATTACAGATTAGGTGTTGTGGAGGCTATTTTCCTCAGTTACAGATTAGGTGTAATGATAAGTGTGAGGTTCATGTCAGTGGCTTGGGAACTTCACATTTGGGGCATGGTTCCTGCCTGTTCCCTGGTGGCACTAGAGACCTCACTTTGGTCCTTGAAAAGTAAAAGACTTTAGGCATCAAGAAAAGTTTTCCAGTGTCTCATATGCCCTGGGTGAAGCCATGTAGCACAGAAGACATTCTGAATTCTCTCATATGTCCACCATATTATCGAAGTCTCTTCATTCTTCTGAGTCTCAGTTTTCTCATCTGTACTATGGGGAGAGGAGTAAGCACAACAATCTATATGAATGCTCTGACTCAAATATTCTAATCTTGAGGAAGATAATCCACAGATATGTCCATTCTTTGAAAACAATGCCATTTAAAAAATCTACAAACATTTTGAAGGCAAATGCTTTCCCAGAAGGAGTTGCCCAGAGGGAGGTTTGGAAAGGAGGAAACCCATAAATTGATTTATTTGTATTGATAAACCACTCTGTCTACCTGTAGCTGTTACACTTGCTGCAGTCATCCCTGAGTCACATCAGCTGGTGGTGGATTAGATGGGTTCAGATTCAAGTTGATGCATGTGCTCCTTGACCTCATGTCTCAGAGGTTGTGCTGGACACAGGGAATCATTCTGAGCCAGCACAGAGTCCCAGGCCTGTCCAGTGTCAACCATGAGGTCATGGGTAAGTCATTCCATCCCCTAAGAATGACACCTTTTTCATGGGATTCAGGGAGGGTGTCTAGACATGACTGTGCATGAAGGAGCTAACATGTAGTGAGAGCTCCATGAAGTGGGCTGTTTCATGTGTGCACTCTCTCTTCTTCACTGGTGACTGTCTTGAGGACAAGGCTCCAGCATATCCTTTGGGGAGTGAAAGATCTAATTAGAGTCTGAGTCTGCTGCTTCCATTTCTGGCCTGATCCGTGAGTCATCATCTATTATCCAGCAGCCAGGGGCCAGAGTAAAGCTTGGCAATGCAGGACAGAGCACTGACGGGTGGGGTCATGTGTGTCACACCTTGGGTTGGGGAAAACACTGCAGAAGGAGTACAGAACAGGAAGAAATGTCTGTTCCCTCTCCAAGTTGCTCCCCCTCCCTAGGCCTTAGGTTGTCCCTCTGGGAAAAAGGCAATGAATACCTTGGTCAATGCTCGCATTCTGAGATTGTAACTAGTTGTTCTTGATAAGAGGTTTTGAAATCTTATTTGTAATAAATTTAATAATTGAGATAGAATAGAGATACCATCTTAGTTATTTTTAAATTTTAATATAATTAATTCATTATTTATTTATTTTACATAACTGTTATCCCCTTGGGTATGCCTTCCCCCTCCCAACTCTGGTCACTCCAACTCCTCTCTAGCTGCTGCTTATTTGATCATGTTTTAGCTCACAGGTCTCTTCCTTTTCTGAAGAATTTTCTTTTTCCCAGGTTAGGTTCCTGGGTCTCAGTAGGTTGTGTTGTTCAGATTTCGATTCTTGACTTTGTGGTATGTTTTCTCTCCAACTCCTTTGGAGCCACTCAGGGTTTCATCCATCTTGCTGGCCGTCTCCTCCATTCTGGTTTTAGTTCTAAGTTGCTGCTTCTTTGCCGTTTTGCTGAACTCTGGCTTAGAGAGTCAGTCTTCCAATCCTTGTTAGTAAGCAAGTTCCTTGTGGAAAGAGACATTAGTGTGCAGTTAGTCCAGATTGTGTCCTCTCCATTTGCCATTTGCCGCTCCCCCTTGGGGCTCTGCCACGATTCTGTGGTCTTCCTCCCACCATAGTACAGGAGGGTAACATTTTCGTTGCAGGTTTCTTTGCTCCCTGATTTTGGCTTCTGAGCATTAGTGACCATAATAGTGTAGCTCTTTGATGAGTCTTTGGTTGGTTATTCAGTCCTTTATCTGTTGGTTTCCTCTGTGCTCCTCATGGGTCCTGCCCCAGAAATGGGTATTTCAGGGCTTTTTGTTGTTGTTCATCCTCCTCTGTCTAAAGTAAGTTCACTAGTGTTACTCTTATTCTTGGTAGTTTCTCTTGTTCCTAGAGTGTAAGTAAGACCAGAGAAAAGGTCTATCCCACATCCTTCCCCTGCATGCAGGCTTGGGATCTGTGGAGCGGGGATCCCCCCTTCCCCTGAGCAGGTCACACTCATCTGGGCAGGGCCCCTCCCCCCAGGCACTCTCGGCACTGGGTGGTGCCGGGGATCATACCAGCACCTCTATCCCACCAGAGGTCTGCAGACATGCCTCCCAGGGTAAGGGGGTCATCTTAGTTATTTTTAAGTGCAGTTCAGTGTGTCAAGTGTATTCACATTATTGTGTGACCATCCCCACCATCCATCCACAGACTCTTTCTTTTCATCTTGCAAAACTGAACAACTCCCTCCCATTTCTCCTTCAACCCCTGGAAACTGCTGTTTTACTTTCTACTTCAATGAACTTGACTACTAAAGATAACTCTTGTCTAGAACATAGTATTCTTCCATTTGTGACTGACATTTCACTGAGCATATACATCTTCAAGGTTCAATCAAGTTGTAGTATATAGATCAAAATATCCTTCTTGAACACTCTTACACTGCTGGTGGGAAGGTAAACTGGTCCAACCTCTATGGAAAGCTGTGTGGAGGAACCTCAAAAAATGAAAATGGAACTACCATTTGACCCAGCAATTGCTCTTTTGGGAAGCAACCCAAAGGAGAACTCAATGCTTGTACAAAGGGACACCTGTGCTCTGATGTTTATTGCAGCACTATTTATAATTGTAGGGATGTGGAAACAACCAAAATGTCCCAAAACAGATGACTGGATGAAAAAGATATGGTATATATACACAATGGAATATTACTCCTCAATTAAAAATGACAAGTTGGATGATTTTATGATAAAATGGACGTGCTTATAAGAAATAGTATTAGCAGAAACAAGTCAAAGAGAAAAAGACAGAAACCAAATGGTTTCACTATTATATAGGACATGGGAAAGATAAACAAAAATCCATGAAGAAAAGTCAAAAGAAGCTAACAACCAAATTAAAGTACACAACTCAGGGGCGGGGGACTGGGACAGGGTGGGAACAGTTAGGGAGGGTGGGGGGAGGAACCCTGGAGATCATAAAGATGTGAAACTTATATATAAATAAATTATTTAATTGAAAAAAGTAATGTTCCCTTGTCTGTGCATGGCAAGAAAGCAACAACAAATACCTTGACTTTCTGTACCATTCATGTATTTGGGGGCATTTGGGTTGCTTCTATGTCCTGGTTATTGTAAATAGTGCTGCAATAAATATTTGGGTACAGGTGTAAAAAAATGCCCTTCTTTTTACAAGGCTGCATAATATTTCGTTATGTGTCTATACCACATTTTCTTTCTCCATTCATTTTTTGATGACCATTTAGTTGTTGCCATTTTCTGGCTACTGGAATAATGCTGCTATGTGCATGAGTATGTGAACATTTCTGCAAGATCCTACTTTTAGCAGTAGAATTGCTGGATCACATAGCAGTTCTATTTTTAATTTTTTGAAGAATTACTATTCTGTTTTTCATAACAACTGCAACATTTTACAGTCCCACCAGCCTTGTTCAAAAATTCCAATTTCTCTATGTCTTTCACAACATTCTATTTTATGTTTTTGGTAGAAGCCACACTATGGGTGTTAAGTGGAGATTTAGAAATATTTTTCTTGTTCTTTGTGAATACATGAAAGTCTTTTGGGTATAAATCTCAGACCACTAATGTGAATATGGATTCCTGTCATCTTGTATTATGCAGTTAATGTCTACTTGACATTGTCCCTCTGCTAAGAGGTAGGAAGAGGAAGCTTTCCTTGAATGGAAATGGTGTTAAGGGTGAGCAGAGGGCATTGTGTTGGCCTGTGTGGGCTCTTTCGGGGATGTCCTGGGTAATGTGAGCTCCTGTTAAGTCATATCAGTCAGTGAGTATGTTTCCAGGGATAGAATCTATGCCAGCAGTTCAAGCAGAGCAGGACTGACCAGGTGTTAAATCACAGAGCATCTCTGAAAGGGAGGTAGGTATTTCACATTCTAAGACAAGTCAGGAGAAATGTTAGACAGCCAACTTGGCAGTTGACATAGTGGAAACACCTCCTGGCCAAGGTTGTCTGCCTGACCCCCAGCGCTGTGGTATATGGGCTCCCAACACCACTAACCTCCTCATAGCACCCCAGCAGAAGCAGACCTTCCCAGCTCTCCTCGACACAGGGCATGTGTTCCCTCAAAGGCCTTCCTTTATACCTTGCCACCTACAAGGCAGCTTCTAGAACTTAAGTCACATAAGAGTGACTAGCTGCAAAGGAGTCTGGGGAAACTGAGCTTCACATTGCAAGATAAATACATGGTAAAGGTGGGTCAGTTATCAGCAGCTGAGCGATGCCAAGAGGAAGCAACCTCAGGAAGCAACCCACCCATTCAGGATTAAAGGCTTTGCACACCTTTGAGCTGTTCCTGGGTGCCCATAAGAAGCTTTCCCTCTGGTGCCACCACATAGCTCCACCTTTTTGGCAGTTGTTACATCCAAGACTTTACCTGGAAAGGTGGGTTTGGTACTCACTGATATCAGACCTAGAGTTTCCATCTTCTTCCCTACCTGGAGATAAAGAGAATCCAGAGGTGGAGTGGGCATAGGAGACTCCAGGTCCCCAGTGACATCTAAAGCTCACATTCTAGTATTCTCTGCTTCTCCTCACTTGTGCCCCACTTCTCTCCTCCCACCCCACCCCCAACCCTCACGCACCCTCTGTCCAGGAGAACCTTGCTTTGGCTTCTACAGCTATGTATTCTCCAAATTTTATTGTTTTTCTGGACTTTTGCATGCTCCCTATAGGGGCTCAGCTATTGACACCAAAAAAAACCTATTTTCACGTTGCTTCTCAGAGATGAGCGAGGCTGCTTGGATGAAGAAGGAGAGCAGGGTTACAGGAAAATGCAAGGACAAGAAAAAATTCCAATTATTCCTCCAATGTATTCTGCCACTGTGTCCTCCCTAGGTACATGCTGAATCACCAGCACAACCCTTGTAGGTTGATAACTCTTAGAAGAGGAAGGGGGAAATATCTTGGGCCTTGGGGTGCAGAGGCCAGGTGCATATGTGGCAAATCCAGGTCTCACAACAATCCTGCTGGGCAGGTGTGCTTACCTTATTTTAAAGACAGAAAAGAAGCTGAGAACTCAACTTGCCCCTTGAAAGTTGGTGGTGGCAGGGCAGGGGCTGGAAATCTCCACACTGTGTCTGTCCAATTCCAACTCCAAAGCTTTCGCCAAGAGCTCTCTCTGTGAATTCACTTGTTTTGAACTTTCTGACATAAAGCAAGAATTCATCTTTTTAACTGTCTCTGTCTTGTTGAAGTGGGAATCCAAGGCTGCTATATAGTGTCTGAAGGGTAATGCCTTTTTTGAGTTCTTTAGATAATTCTGATTTGTGCCTGTGCCCCTGACATAATTAAAACCATGAAAGTTGAAGATAAAGGAAGACTCTCTTCTCCTCTTGGGTCTGAGCTTGGTATTCTTGGCAGATGTCAGAATACTGGGTAGTGGTGGTGGTGGGGGGGTTATTTGGGAAAAGCAGAGAAATGGGAAGTATACCTGGTCGAAGAGCTCTCTCTCTCTCTCTCTCTCTCTCTCTCTCTCCCCCTCTCTCACACATTGTGACTACATTTCTGTATTCCTATCTACATATGACCCTGGCTGATCTCATGCCTTGGCTTGAGTGGGGGCCTGCACTCAGAAGGGCCGTAAGGCCAGTCCTAGGCAAAAATGCCTGAGTGAAGTGCAGTCACTTCTTGCTCAAAGTATTAAAAATCCTCCACATCTTTCCCTGACTTTTTTTTTTTTATTTTCCCTTCCTTGATGATGGCAGCTGTGGAGGAGATGTGGAATCAGGATAGCCAAGTTGCTGATCTTTTTACCTAGAAGGATACTGTAGCCCCAGTGGACTTTGAATAGAGCAGAACTTTGCTGCCTAAGTCTCTGAGATTTGGGGACCGAGAACTATACCAGCACAATCCAACCTGTCCAGTTCATGTGGCATGCCAAGGCAAGGTTTCCCTGAGTGTTGGGCTATGTGGGCTTCCCTTAGAATGTGTATGAGATCCCAGCACAGACGCTGGCCAGGGTCTCTTTCTCCCCATCTAATGCACAAGGAGGATTACAAGGCAACTTCCTGATTCACAGAGATATAAGTAGATTTTTGATGCTGGAGGTCAATTTATTAATGTCCTCCCAAAGATGTGCATCGAAGATGACTCAGTTGAGTGGATATACTCTCTATGGTTCCTAGATGCAAAATGAGTGGAGGTAGGAGTCAGAGAAAGCCAGTGATGCTTAAAGTGGAGGTTGAAGGAGATGGACACTAGAAGCTGAAAAAGATACAGATTGTCCTCTTAGACCCTTGAGAAAGAACCAGTCCTGTTAACACCTCAACTTTAGCCTGGTGTGACTGAGTTCACTTCTGTGGTTATAAGAGAACAAATTCTTGTTATTTTGAGCTATTTGATAATAATCCCTTATAGTAGCAATAGGAAACTGATGCAGGCGTACAAACAGCAAATCAATTTCTTATAGCATCAACCAGATGATGGAATCTAGTAATGTTTTGTCTTTCAGTTAAACTTTAAGTTGCAACAACCGCGAATTAAGTCACAGATGTCAGATCTATGGAGATAAGATTGTTGAAAAGGCAGGATATTGATGCCTGATGAGGGATTTGGTCAGAGGGAAAGAGGATGGCAGGGTCAAGAACTGATAATAGTGTCAGTTCAGACCTGAAGAGTAGAGGATTGTTGGGCTGAGGTACCAGATGCCATGAGCTAAAGAGTCAGAAGGAATGTGAGAAACATGAAGCTTTTGAAACCAAAAGTTTGGAGGCACTGTGTTTGCAGTTAGTTACTGTTGATTCTAAGGATGAGGGTGTGTCACTGACAGAAGCTCATGGAAGGGTCTCTGAGGTCAAGGATATTCTAGGATCATTCACATGGGTTTTGAAATCACAAGGAAGTGATAGAAGAGATGTCGGGAAGACAGAATCATGGCAGAAAATATATGTAGATGATGCAGTTTTGGGAGGGGGTATTGGGCTCTCTAATGGCAGAAGAGGAAATCTGGGTGCTCTGGGCAGGAGGATGTAAGGTCTCGAGTTGAATGATGTTATTTCATGGGTCTCCAAGCACAGGGATCTGGAGGCCATGAGAGAGATGGCCTCAGCTGGTGAGGGCCTTCGGGGGGGGGGGGGGTTTAAACATGACCAGGCATAGAAAGCATGATGATATTAGTAGCTGATGGTCCTAACGTTGTATATTAAAAGGTTTTCAGCTGTCCTGAGGTGGTGCGATCTTGCCAGTTAAAGGGGAGGTTTTTGGAACTCTTTATTCAATGTGGATTCTAGATTTGCATCCTAGAGAGAAGAAGATTCCAGGAAATAGATCTTATTGAAACTGCTGATGGCCACCAAATAGGAGGACTTGTCAAAACTAAGCTTGCTCCCTATAAGAACACAGTTTTACTGACACCATTCTTCCATCATACCAGTTCCCCTGTACTTAATCTTTGTTGTTTTTAACCCTAGGCTGGATATTAACTTCATTTGTATGTTAACTTTTATCCAAGATTTGAGTCTTAAGTTTTCTTTTAAAAAAGATCCAAGGAGTAAAGTTCTCATTTTCATTCTTTCAGAAAGATGACTGGTGATAACCAATCTTTGATCCTGCATAACCAAAGTTATGGGACCATCAGTCGAAGGAGAAAATGTGAAGAGCTGAACTTGACCAAAGACCTCAAACCCAATCTTTCACTTGTTTAAAGAATGGATATCTTGTGGTCTTTCTACTCCCTCTTAAAACACTCTAGTACTTTGTCTTGGAGAAGAGTATCTTGAAGATAATAGCAACTATGTGGTGAAAACTAGGTGTAGGTTCTGGTGAAAACCTAGGTGTAGGTTTCACCAAATTTATTCTCTTTTTCCACAGCAAGGAAATTGGAGTTGAGTATACGATCTCCTTATGCTTTTCTTGATTACATTTGCTTTTTTCTTGCTTACTTTATTGCAAAATACACCATAGATAATAACATACAAAATATGTGTTAATTGACTTATTAGTAAGACTTTCAGTCAATGTAGTACTTTCCCAGCTTCCTTAGTTCCTTCTATTTGGAGTCTTAAGAAGTTGGGGTGCCTGCTGCGGGCTCTTTCAGGTTCCATTTGGCTGGTTTCCAGGAGAAGTGAGGTCTTGGCTTCAACCATGCAGCTTACCTCATCCCAGCATGTAAACAATTGGTCTCTGGACTGCATCAAAGAGTGGAATTGCCTGAACATTTCAGAGTGATCCTGTAGAGAGCAGGAAAACTCTGTGTTCTTTAAGACAATGATTGCTTCAGCAGCTCTCTTGGGGGAGCATACTTTGCTCCCCAGTACCAACTGGAAGAGCTGACTAGGTACTGGCCAATTTATAGATGTTATCTCATGCAACGTTCACCTAGCTTGTGAGGTAGGATTGATAATGTTATTTTATAGATGAGAACACACGTGGGGGAAGGAAATGTGACTTGTCTGAGGTCTCGGAGCTCCTTGGGGGTGGAATCTGTGTTTGATCCTTCCACACTTCACACTGGGAAAAACCACAAACAAATTGGGAAGAACGCTGACACATCTTACTCCAAGTCTACCAAGGAAGGTTTGTTGCTCCAGGAGACCAATGTGAGATCTCGGGCTGAAGATTGCCTAAGTTGCTGTTTGGAATCACTGGAAGGTTGGTGGCAAGCCCTTGAACACACAGGTAGCTTTGATCTAATCCCTTCTCCCCACTGGTATTAGTGAGCACATTTGGCCCAGGCCAGATGTGACTTGGTGTTACAGGAAAAGACAACCATGCAGGCAAAGACAGGGGACCTCTCATTAAGTGTGAATCCTATTCCATCTCTGCCATCTTCTTTGTCCCCCTGCCCATTGCTCTGTGTCCTTTTTTATTGCTGTTTGTCCACGGTTGGCCCTTTGGTCTCTTTCTTTTCTAGAGCAATGTCCTTTTCCTGGGTAAGGATCTGCTTTTTAGGGATATGGTAGACTGTGCTGCTTAGATTTCCAGTCCTAATTTTTCATCTGGCAGCCAGTTCAGATTCATTTGGCTTGTTTCAGTGCTTCCTCTGTTTTGCTGGCTGTCCCCTCCATTCCATTTTCTGTTCCATTTTGCTGCTTCTTCACTTGTGGTTCGGGCCTTTGGCTTAGGGAGCCTGCCTCCCAGCATTTTTGGTAGAGATGTTTCTTGATGGGGACAGTCATCAGCAAATGGTTGGCCTGACTGATTTCCTTGGTTTTGGTTTGCAACTCTGCTGCGCGGAGCTGCTGTCATATTTCTGCGGCCTTCTTCCCCTCATGGGAGAGGAGTGTGCCTTGCCCAGGCTGAAAGTGTCTTTGATCTGGGATTTTGGCTTCCAGTCCCCAGTGACATTGTAGATATAATTCTGTATTAGGTAGTCTCTATCATAGATCTCATAGTCCTGTGTTCATAGTTTCTCTCCATGTATTTCTTTTAATCCTTCCCTGTGGATGTGTGTGAGTTTAGGGCCTTTATTTTTGCCCCTCACCTCTTCTGTTTCTGTGGTTGGGTTGGACTATTGGTGTTTTCCTTATTCCTGATGAGAACTGAATGGAACAGAAGCATGTCAGAGGGGTTCAGTAGCCAACCCCCCCCCCCCCCCCCGAGTCTGCCCACACCCTGACAGGGTTCAGGCTTGTGGCGTGCCTGCATGCCAGACTGACACAGCCAGTCCCAGGCTGGCCCTCAGCTGCCTCCCACTCTTCCCGGGAAGGGCAGAAGGTATCCAGTGCATGCAGGACAGGGAAGCTTTCCCTCAAAGCATAGTGGCTGTGTTACAGGCCCATGATTTTCTTGATAACATTTTTTTCCTCTAGCTTTCTTTGGTTGTGGCAGACTGTGTTACTTAGATTTCCAGTCCTGATTTTTCTTCCAGCAGTCAGCCCAAGCTTATTTGTAAAAGTTAGTATAAGGATATGATATGTAATAATACAACAGATTATATGTTAATTGATAATATTATGGGTAAGACTTCTGGTCAACAGCAAAGCATTAGTAGTGAAGTCTTTTGGGGATTCATAAGTTACATAAGAATTTTTACTTCTCAGGGTTTTGGAGTCCTTTACCCAATGTAGTTCAAGGGTCAGGGGCACTATTCTTTTCTCTGAGCTTCCGTTTCCTCACCTGGAAGATAAAGAAAATAATAAAACCTTCCCCAGAGACTATAGGATTTGTGAGAACGTTTGGGTCAAGAAGAAATGCTTCTCTGTACAGCACCCAGTGAGCATTTGTATCTTCTCTGTAGAAGGGGGCAGTTTGATGTTAGGGAAAGGAAATTCCATCAGCATTTGTGATTGCCTGATGACTAAGCATCAAGCCTGACAGTTATTGAGAATGAACATTCAGTACTCTTATCTTCATAACGTTCCAAGTTGCAGGCTATTTTTCCCATTTTGCAGACAAGTAAACTGAGGCTTGGAGCTAAAAGGGTGTACCCAAGTTAGAGGCCAGGCACTTTTTGGTTCTGACTAAAGAAGGATGTGATGCTGGGTATACAGGAAGTTCTAGACTCACAGTCCAGCACTCTGCCCAACATCTGGAACAGGAAACATCAAGTTTGCCACTCCCTGAGGAAAGACCTCATCCTCCTGGTTGTGATCTCCCCAGGCTTCTGGTCTCTCTTGTGCTTGTCTGTCTTCTGCCAGTCTCCTAAGCTGGAAGTCTGACTGTGTTACTGCCCTGCCCCAAATGCCTCCATGGCTCACCATTGCCTACAAAAGAAAATCTAGTTTCTTGGTCAGCTGTTCAGGGCTCTACTAAGTTTCCTAGGGCCTTCCCATTTTTCTTTCATAGTATCTTCTTTCTCTATCATGCTAAATCAGTTAATGGATCTTCTTTCTCCCTACAAGGATTTCTGCTTTTCCAAGTCTGTCTTTAGACATGCCATTCACCAATATGCAACGTATGCCCAGTACTCTTCAGCTTCCTATTGCTTTGATTTCTGCCTTCTGAAATTCCACATTGATAATAAAGCCCAAATTTGGATGTGGCCTTTCAAGAAATTATCTCTGATCTTGCTAATGGGAGATATTTCATGGATATCTGTAAACTGGGTGTTTGTCCAATTTCTTTTTTTCTTTTTTTTTCTTTTTGTGAGACTGGGTCTCGCTATTTTTGCCTGTGGAAACACAGGCTCTTGTTGCCTGAGGTACCACAGACTCAAGCAATTTCTAGCCTCAGCTTCCCAGGTAGCTGGGATTACAGGTGCGTACCACCACACCCAGCTATTTTTTGGAACTAGGTCTGCTACGGGGCCCAGGCAGGACTCCAACTGCGATCCCTAGCCCAGGCTGCTTCATAGGCTGAAGCTTAAAGGCACAAGCCACTATGCCCGGTCTTGTTTCTCCAATTTCTGACCCCTTTCTGAGGCATGCCTGAATTTCCCAACTGTTGAACTTTAGGTAAGCCCCCCATGGCTTGGAGTCTTTATCCTGGCTTTAACCTGGCCACAATATTAGATTCAAGAATGACACACAATCTGTCTTAGTCTAATAAGAACCAACATGGCTCAAGTTAAGATATTGGTTCACATAACTAGTAAAATAGATTCTCTCCCACTCCTTGCTGTGCATTTTTTTTTTAACTACTAGAGTTGAATATGGAAGCATGTAACCTAGGATAATTCTGGAAGATGACTTCCAACCCTCAGTTTCTGAGACAGAGACCATTCTGAGAAAGCAGAAGTGTCAGGGACTGTGTTATATTATTGAAGTATCTATCATACTTCTTCTGATGCTGATTTACACAATTCTGTTAGGCTTGGCACATTGGTCTTTTTGTGGTTAATGCCTATATTTTTTCCTACCAACACTCTCCCATACTCAGTGGCCCTCTAGAGTCAATGGTCCTCACTCTAAAGAGATTTTGTCCAAAAGCAAGATTTTCTTTTGCCTTCATCATCACTATAGTCTCTTGGTTTAGGATCCCAAGGTGTATGGTGATAAAGTCACTGAAAAATTTCTCCTTCCTATAGCATTTCTCTTGGGATATGAAGATCTATACTGAGGGCATTAAAATGGAGTTCAGCGACTACAAATAATTATGTAACAAAACTTTAATTTTTCTATTTATATTCATAACTTCTTTCAAAAGAAAATGTAAATGAAAGAAAAAGGAAAAGAATAGGTCCCGTTGAAAGATGTAGGAGCTAGAGGAAAGGGAATTACTCTGCTTAGTGGAGGGGAAAGAGTTTTTAGTTTTCAGAACAGTTCAGAAGGAAATAGAATGACAAGAAGATGCATATGATATGGGGAAGCCATTGTCAGCAAAAAAATCCTCCATGGGTGGTAAGAGAGGGATATTTGTAAGAAGCTTGCTTGGTTCCAATCAGTACACCCCATCTTGAGTAAAGTCTACTGCATACATGGAGTGGGCACTAATACATATTTATTAAATAAATACATGATGAAGAAACCAACCAAAGAAGGATTTCACAAATGCACACAAAGAAAAATAACTCCATGATTAGGCACATTATCAGGTGGTAAGCCTTGAAGGTATCATTTTCAATAAACAAGTGACAGTGAAACTCATATAATTGTGAGCTCAAATGTAGATAAATCTGTCCTGAGTCCTCAGGTCTCAATAAAATGAAGATAAAATGAGAGAAACAAACCTAAATCAGTTTCAATAGAGAAGTCACCACTAACGGACTTTACCTAACAGGTCAGTTCCTCTCTAGAATGGCTATACTGTAAACTGGGTCATCTGCCCCATTAGAGGCCACTGGGACAGTCTTCATGCTTAAATGAATCAAAATTGTAGAAGACAAATAGATATTTTTCAGGAAAAAATTAAGAAAATCCATTCATTCATTCAACCACAGCAATGTACAAAACCTTCACAATCCTGTCTTATAGATTATATGGTCTGGTGGGGGAGATGATAAGCAGTTATAAAATAAACATTAAATGTCATGGACCGGCCGTGCAAGGAAGACCGCTAAGTACAGACTTTAGGTAGACAGGAAAAACTCAGGCAGGCGAATGATGATCATAGACACGAACTCAGTGAGCAATGAAATCTGCTGGTTTATTTTAGGTTTTCAGGAGGTTTTTATATTGTTTAAACGAGCTACTTTAACATTCCATGAGGAGGGGCATTCCATGAGTAAGTGAATGCATTATCTCAGTGAGAGACAGGAATGAGTGCATGGGGGCAATATCATGAGCGCGTGAGGGCAATATCATGAGTGCGTGAGGGCAATATCATGAGCGCGTGAGGGCAATATCATTGGAAGACAGAAATCAATATCTTAACAGAAAATAGATTATCATTAGATACTACTAAACATTCCTAAGCAATCATTTTTAGGGAATCAGGATAACTAAGTTGGTTACAGGTCACTCAAGGTTATTCCTTGGTTGTAAAGCTTATCTAGTTTTTCCAGTTCTCCTTGCCTCGAGCTCATTACTAGTATTT
This sequence comes from Uropsilus gracilis, assembly GCA_004024945.1. Lineage (NCBI taxonomy): Eukaryota > Metazoa > Chordata > Mammalia > Eulipotyphla > Talpidae > Uropsilus > Uropsilus gracilis. The sequence goes on from PVHY01016955.1 coordinate 27,176, forward strand.
TAATGATTTTCCACAGAGAATTTAATTAAATAAAGAATCTGACGACTGGGCTCCCATATTTTTCTTAATAATGATGCAGTTTATGACTTCAGCACTCCTACACCTGGGGTCTGGGGAGCTATGCCCTTAGGGTCCCCTGATTTCTCAGGTCAGCTCCCAGTTTGTTTCTCCTGCGGGGGACAGAGAGCTTAACTTGTAAAAGGTTTAAATTACAAGTTTCTCATCTCTGAGATGGGCTCCCATAATTAAATTTTTATTTTATATGAAAAAATAATGAATGTCAAAATAAGGATGAAGAAGCCCTCTGTAGTCCAGGGTACTGAGAAAAGCTTTCCTGATGGAGATGGGGGCCATGTCCTGATTTCCATGGCCTCAGACACAGTTCCTTTTTGTGTTCCTTCCTCCATTAAAAAAGTATATACATATACTTTTTTAAAAAAGAAAGTATATGCATATACTTTTTTAATGTTAGTAAAAAAAATCAACAATAATTCAGAAGGGATTCATAATTACACATTCATTATTATCATGTTTTTTTCTTCGTTTGAAGTAAATTAAAATAAAGGTATTTCTCTCTCCACATACACTTTATCGAGGAATTACTGCCAAATAGAGCTGTGCATTTGTCAAGTATGTGGGATGATTTGCTCTACAAACATGCTGTGGAATGGTTACTAAGATCAAGATAATTTTCACATCTGTCACTTCACATAGTCAATTTCTGTGTGTATGGTGAGAATGAGGAAGTGCTACTCAACATTCAAATCTACAATGTCAAATTACATATTCCCTACTGTACACTAGATCCTCAGAACTTATTTTTCTTATAGCATTACACTATTTTTTGCCCCCTTGCCTTAGCCCTTGTTGACTACTATTATATTTTCTGTTCCTTTGAAGTTGGCTTCATTTATTAAAAACTCTACTTGCAAGTGATACTATGGAGTATTTGTCTTTCTCTGCCTGGCTTATCCCTCTTAATGTAATGCTCTCCAGCTTTATTCATGTTGTTGCAATTGGTGGGATTTCCTTCTTTTTCTTGGTTGAGTAATAATTCACCACATATATATGGAATATTGTGTGCGTATATATATATATATATATATATATACACATATACATATGCATGTATGTATATATATACATACATGCCATGTTAAGATGAAAACATTTTATGGGCACATAGATTTTTAGGGCATGTCTTTTATGTCATGGAAATTCCAGCCCTAAAAATGGTTTTGAGTCAAAGTAGTAGGAAGTGGCAAGGGAGTCAGGATGAAGACTCTCCAGCACAGAGAACAACCCGTTCAAGAGCCTTTTGCAGGTGGAGCCTAGAGAAGCAACAGAGGTGAGATGCATAGGAAAGTGTGGCAGGAGCCGCACCATGAGACCTGGGTTTGCTTTTTACCTTTGCTCTGGCTATAGCACATGGCACAATCTTTCTCCTTTCAAAATCCACCTCAGATCCTCAAAGGTTGTATGGTTCTCTATTTCCTTCTCCTCTAGCTCCCACCTCCCTGATCTATCCTGCTCAGGTCAGACAGTTGTCATATCATGTACCTGTAATCCTTCTGCAGCTCCTAGGTTTAGGATAGGCCTCCTAGGTTTCAAAGGAGACACACAGATAATGCAGGGAGGCCCTGGCTCCTATGAGGTGTTCTGCCAGGATTCAGTGTACAGCCTCTTCCCCAGTACCCTCCACAGTAACTCCAGTCTTAGCTGGGTTTCCTTTTGTGATGGCGAATGGTCACCTCAGAACTATTTCAGAAAAGGTTACCAAACTGCGTTTGCTAGTTCTGGTGGGTTGCATGGCCAGCCCCAAGTCAGTCACGGGATAAAAAGATATAAGGGGTGCTGCTTGGTCATACACATACTCCTTGAGCCATCAGAGGTATCGAGTTTACCCAGAACCATGAACTGAGATTGGGGAAAGGGATTTTCCCAAGTGTGGATGGAAGAGCTGTTCCTCCTTGAGGGAGGACAGGGTTTAAGGAGAGTACAAGACCTGGGCACCTCCTTTGTGCTGTCCTGGTCAGTGAGCTCTGGGAACAGGGGACCACATTACTAATCTGAGAAGCTTGCTGGTGTTAGGACAATGTTTCAGAAGATACTGTGTTTGCCTCTGACAGGAAACTTTACCAGGCTCTGGTTCTGTCCCAACTATCCCTCTAACCTGTTTGATGAACAAAGATAAGTTTCTGAAAATCTCTTGGGGCTTTACTTCCCCATCCATAACACAGGGATGCTAATAAGACCCATCTGTGAGAAAGTCCAAATGAATATTCTTGGAAAATGCTCTTCCTTTCCCACATTTGTGAATATGACTTTGTTATTCATTTCTCTACCAGAAATACCTTTACTCTTTTCTAAATCTTAGCTTTCTCTCCTATAAAGTGGGCATAGTGTCAACCTTGAAAGATGATAAGAAAAGCCAAATGAATGAATGAATATGAAGGCCTATGGAAAGGCATGGATTAGTAGAAAATAAATGGATGAACAGGTGAGAAAGACATATGAAAACTATACCAAAACAGTTACAAGGAAGAATGAGAGGAGAGGAGACTGGAGGAGATGAAAGATCATTTGACCAGCAAAGCATCCACACAGCCCCCACCCCTACTGGCAGTGAAGGCAATACAGAATGCAAATATCATAGTAATTAGACTTGGGCCCACTAATGTGATACCCATTGGAATCACGGAATAGTTTAGAAGACAATGCGAAGATAATAAAAGCTCTTTTCTTAGAGTGCTGAGAGAGTTCATTCATGATAATTGTTTTATGAGCTGACCATCACTGAGAGGTCGTTGCTGGCCAGTCACAGTGTAGGAATCTTCTACCAGTCTTCCCAAACTTGACTGAGATTAGGGTGAGACCAGTGAGAGGTCCTGGCAGCAAATCTAAGAAGCTGACACTTTAGGTCGGCAGTGAGTGAGGATGCCTTCTTGTGTTTTGCATCGTGGACTCCTCATTCCAGTTCTAACTTTGTTTGTAAAAACTTTGAAGAAAATAGATTCCTGTTTCTCATCACAGATGGAGAGGCTAAAACACAGAGAGGTTGAGTAAGTGACCCAAGGTCACAGATAGTGGTCGCAGATAGATTCAGGATTTGACCCAAAACCACAGCAGCAGACCCTCTCTCTTTTCTCAGTATGTCCACAGCCACTGCTCTGGGACAGACTTTCTGAAGTAGAAAGTTTCCAAAACATTTCTTTGTCTCCTACTGTAGTCTGTCTTTGTGCCATGCACTGTAGCCCACTCTGCATTCCTCAAGGGCACAGGAGTGGAATGAGGAAGGGTGGGAGATGGTAAACAAGAGAGGATCAGTTGGGGATGATTTTAGGAGCTCCTGCTCCATGTATCATCCCCAGGGCTCTACATGCAGACCTTCAGGTCCACCCTGGCTTAGGGTTTCCTTGCTTATGGGTCATGCAAGCACGTAGAATTTTACAGGACTTCCTTGACATTGAGGGAGGGAGGAGAAAAGAGGAGAAAAGAAAGCTCTCTAAAACAGAAGCAAAGCAGCATTTAACCAAACAAGTTACCAAGACAGAACTGTTTGAAGTATAAAATTCAACATCTTTTACTATTATTTGCCACAATCAATTTTAGGACGTTTTCATTACCCCTAAAAGAAACCTTGTATCTTTTAGTATCACTTCTACAACCTCCTCTGGGAACCACTGATCTACTTTGTTCCTGTGATGTGCCTGATTTAGACAATCCATGTAAATGGAGTCATACAATATGAGATCCTTTGTTTCTGATTTCTCTTAAACCCAAAGGTTTTAAAGTCCATTAAGATGTAGTGGCAGCAGGACTTCCTTTTTATGGATAAATAATATATCACTTTAAAAAGTCCTTCCATTCACTAGTAGACATTTCGGCTGTTCATTGACTTTTTTAAAAGTGAGACAATGTATCTATCTGACAGTGGCACGACAAACTAAGAAATGACTTACTCCTCAATCAGCTTTAACTCTAACCCCTCAGCTTGAGCAGTTCCAGGACAGCTCCCTGAACATTGAACAAAGTACCTGCATCAGTTCTGGGCTCCAATTTAGAGATAAGGATTCTGAGTCCCAAGAAGACAAGGAACTTGTCATGTAACTTGTCACCCAAGTGCTACAAAGCAACTGAAGTCTCCGAGCAGTGTTCTAGGCTCAGTGCCTCCCACAACCATCTCCCCAGCCTGTCACTCCATGTCATAAAATTTAAGATGCCACAAATTGTGAAAACACTTTTTGAGGCAGGATAAAGAGAAAATGCTGCCAAATGAACAAGGAACATGACTTTCTGATACATCAATTAAAAGGTAGATCCCAACATTAGATGCTGAAATTTGAGAGACTGTGTCCTAGGGTTGGTGAAATACAGTCAAAGCGAGGGTAGGATGATTCCAACAACCTCCACTCACCGGCTCTCTTCTACCCACTCCTTTGTTCTCTTTGATTCTTGTTTCATGGTGTCACCATTTTCCCAGATGGATTCCAAACTGCAGTCCTAGAGTCTTCTTTTCTCTCCTTATTTCTTGCTACTTACCATCCAATGGGCCATTTCCCCTGGCCTCACACTGGCCAACCTCTTTCTTTTCATCCTCCTGGCCCTGGTGCTCTTACTTATGTTATCGGGGATAGGGACACCCCCGTTTAAATTCCTCCTTCCTATGGGTTCTCCCACCTGCGCGCAGCAGCTGCTCAGATATCAACCTTAACAACCAGGATAGACAAGAGATTTATTTACAGATACGGAAAAAAAAAAACCAAACCGAAAGAGTCCACACCCTCACAAATGTTTCCAAACGAATAGAGCCCCACTTCTGCTCCTCAAGGAGCTTCGTGGGGTTTACCTCAGTCTTAGGGCACTTCTGGTTGGAAATGCCAAGACCTTGACTCCCAATCCTGTCGCTCCAGTTGGTACCAGATGAATCCAACCAACACAGGTGGGGCTCAGATGGTCTCCCAAAGGCAGGCCTGTCCGAGTGTCACCGTGGCTCCGCACTTCATCCGGGTCACCTCTCCTCCGCCTTCACACAGGTCTTGCTCCTCAGGAACCAAGTGCTGGGGAGGTGAGGAAGCTCCAGAGGACCCCGCCGGGTCCTTCTTCCGAGGCCCCAAACCTCCGCGCCTGATCCCAATCTCCAGGCTCTCGCTCTCACTCCACTCTCCACGCTCTTCTCCAAAATTGTCTCCATACACTCCACCTCCCCTCTTTTTTATCCTTCTCCCTGCTTCCTATTCACCATCCCCCCTTGGTGTGTTACCTCCCTTTTCCCTCTGGGCCGGACTTCGACCTCAGGACCCTACATTACATAACCCCAGTCTGCCCTGGTTACTTTTAGAGTAACCACTTTACTCTCAAAGGGGGGAACTGGCCTCAGGCTAGTTT
>PVHY01016956.1:0-32527 GCA_004024945.1 Uropsilus gracilis
GGAGACGAGCCTCCGACCTGCCTGTGGGCCGGCCAGCTGTGTGCACAGCATCCGTCTACACAGTGCAGCCCTTCGGCCAAGACGCCCCGGCCTGTGAGGGGCCTGAGGAGGCTGTGTACCCTCCATCACTCCCGCTGGGTGCCGTGTGCACTGCTGCTGACAAGGAGTCATCCCAGTGTCACTCGGAGACGGTGGTGGCACCTGCAAGGCCACCATCTGGGCGCCTCACCCAGCAGCCTCTCCAGCATCCTCTTCACACACCCCTGGGGAAGGCTGCGTGCTTGGGCTTTCCGGGGTGGGGGAGCTGGGGGTTGGTAGTTTGTCTCTTCTTGGTGGGGGTGGAGGAAAGGGCCAAGGCTTTCTAGGAGAAAGTGCTGAGAGGCAGGAACGACAAGGAGAGACACCCGGGGCTGGCCTGGACTTGACCTGAACACAGCTCATCAGGACACATTACAACTGGACTAAAGGAGCCAGTGGTAACACAGAATGGAAGGTACTGGAAGGAGAAGTGTGATGATGCAGCATGGGTGACAAGATGACGAACCCGGATACCCTGAAGGAGAGAGACTTTCTAAACATAACATCAAAGGGGGCATCTGTAACAGCATTTGGCGATGTCAGCATTAACTGACCCTGCAACCCTAGAAACGTGGCTGGCCACGGGTGGGGGGGTAGGGGTGGTGCACAGCTGTCCAGTACACGTCCTCGGCAAGGAGCGTGCTTGCCTTGGCACATCAACAAGACCAGGTCCCTCTCGAAAGGAGGGAACTCCAGGTGCCCCAGGCATGTAGCACACAGTGCCTGTACATCAGCAATAAACATGGGGTCGCTGTCACCAGTCATCAGAGAGACTCGAATGAGAAGCATGGTTTCGTTTTAACCCGTCACACTGGCAAGCAGTGACCCCAAATGGTTGCCTTTTACAAAGTGATAATACTCAGTGCTATCGAGGACACAGGAAGTAGGGATGGGATTAGTTCATGGCCAAGGTCTAGGTGAACGTCATTTCTCCAGGGTGAGTTGGTCACAAATATTAAATCTAAAAATAGCCTTTGACCCACAAAGCTCATCTTTCAATTTTGACTTTAAACTACGAGAGGGTAAATACACGCTGCCACTGTTTGTCGGGTCACCCCTCCCCCGGTTCTTAGTTTTGCGTAAAAGCAATAAACTGGTTATCACTTGAAAGAGTAAATAAACTGAAATATCAGGGTTGTTTTTGTAATTATCCTTCACAATGGACTTGCTAAAGGAATCATTGCACATCTATCTCTGTGGAGTATTAGACAGCCTTCAAAAAGGACTGCTATTAATCTATCAGTAGCATGAAAGCGCGCAACATAGTGCTTTATTCCAAAAAGGTCCAGAAGCAAACCACCTGTGAATAAATGGGTGAACAGGATGTGGTCTGTGTACACAGTGGGATATATTTCAGACTTGGAAAGACATGGAATTTTTTTTAGTTAATTTTATTTTTAAAATTTTATTTTGATTGCATATATATGATATATATATCATATATATATGTATATATATGATATATATATATATATGAAACACATCATTGTCTACCCTGGTTCTCCCACCACCTTATCACCCATGAACCATTTTTTTTTTAATAATTTTCACACAATATTGGTCACGTGTGTATGGTTGTCGTTCCCCTTAGGTTTGGCCCTCCCTTCTGTATCATATCCCTTATCCCCCACCCTACCCCTCCCTTCTTCCTTCCTTCCTCTGGTCAGTCCTCACTGCAAGCTGTTGGCCCATGTCTGGCCCACTGGCCTTTTCTTTCTCTGGAACTCTGTCCTTTCTCCTGGGCGTGGACGTGCCCTCCTGGACAGCAACAGACCAGGCTGCTCAGGTCTCTAGGAGTAGCTGAAGCGGATAGTCAGGCTGAGCACGTCAGGAACTTATAGGGCAGATGTGTGGTGGCTTCTCCAGGATCCTTTCTGGTGTCTGTCACGTGTTGCTGGTCCATGAACCTTCTTGTGCCCATCCTGCCTCCAGTTTTACCCTCCGCCCTGTCTCTTGCTCTGTGCTTCAGTTCTGCTGACACTTTTAAATTTTCCTTGTCCAAAAGGGAGGAAATTCTGGCTTGGATGCGCCCTGCAGACAGTACGCCAAGTGCATAAGCCATAGGAGAAAGGACAAGGCCTGCAAGATCCATTCTGCTGAGAGCCTCAGAGTATTAAAACCCACAGGGATAAAGTGTGGAAAGGGGATTTCCAGGGGCTACGGGAAGGGAAAGCGATTATTTATGGGGATGGTGTTTTTGTTGATGAAGATAGGAAAGTTCTGGCGGTGGCCATGAGGATGGTTACCCAGCAGTGTCAATGGACTGAGCGCTGCTGAACTGGACTTAAAAATGGTGACCACAGCCGGGCACGGTGGCTCGTGCCTGTAAGCTTCTGCCTATGAAGCAGCCGGGGCTAGGGATCGCGGTTTGCATCCCGCCTGGGGCCCGTAGCGAGACCTAGTTCCAAAAAAATAGCTGGGCATGGTGACTTGCGCCTGTCATCCCAGCTACCTGGGAAGCTGAGGCTGGGGATTGCTTGAGTCCGTGGTACCCTGGGCAACGAGAGCCTGCGGTTCCACGGGCAAAAATAGCGAGACCTAGTCTCAAAAAAAAAAAAAAAAATGGTGACCATGGTCAATCTCATGCGCCCTGATTTTTTTGTTTGTTTTTCCCTTGTCTCCTCCCCCCACCCCATCATATTCCATATTTTAGTGTGTGGGGGAAGAAAACAAGTTACAGATAGGTATACATATTATAATACCATAATTACAAAATTATAAACCATGCAAACTAATGTATTATTTACTCATATGTGTGATTTAAAACAGGAATGATGAACATCAAATCCAGTGTTGGGATTATTATTTCTGGGAATGTATAATGGGGAATAGGATAGAAGAGATGTCCACAGAGAATGTCAGCTATCTCTGTGATGGCTGATTTTTTTAAATTTAATGTAATTTTTTTTAATTTTGCATATATGCGTGTATTTATACATATATTACATTATTGTGTACCCCGGGGTTTTCCCATTTCCCTAATACCTGTTAACCATCTTGCTCTTTTGTGCCCTTCACCTTCCCTGCTTTCTTCCTCCTCCTCCTCTCTCGCACCATCATTCAGCATCATTAGTTGCTTCTAATTTTTCGTATTCATTTGCTTGTTTTTCCCTATATCTGTCATATAAGTGAGACCATCCTGTATTTTTCTTTTTCTTTCTGGCTTATTCCTGCTAATGAGTCCTTCTAGCTCCATCCATGTTGCTGCAAGTGACATATGTTTGTCCTCCTTGATTGATGCGTGGTATTCCATCATGAGCATATACCACATTTTTTTCAGCCAGTCATTGGTTTGGGGGCATTTGGTTTGTTTCCATATCTTGGCAACTGTAAACAGAGCAGCAATAAACATGCATCCTTTTGAATAAAGAGATGTCCTTTTGAATTAGTGTTTTCCATGTTCCATGTTTTTAACCGCACTTTTAAAGGTTCCAAAATAGTATCTATAACATGCTTCCATTATTCAGAATGCAACAAGAAACTGTTAACGCTGTGATTATGAGTGAATTTCTTTCCTTTTTAGACTTCTCTGTATTTTCTACTGTTTCTGGCCTTGTGCACATTTACTTTTCTATCGCTCCAAAACTATTTCAGCAGAGCAGACTAACAGACATACAGCAGAGCTATATGTTGCCCTGCTCGTGAAAATACTATACATTTATGGTAGAAAAACCTAGAAAAGTGGCAAGACAATGCTAAAAATGGCCCTTGCGACGTCACCACTCGGTGTAATTCTTTTAAAAAAATCATCACTAGGGAAGCCTTGCTCTTAGCGGCCACAGGGACTACCAGGCCCAGGGTTGCGCTAGCTTCCACCGGGTGGGCTGAATCCTTTGTGTCTGGGATTTTGGGCCAGTCAGGGCTTGTGTCAGGACTCCCGACCAAGGTGAATGGGTGGGGCCTGGGGGTCAGGCACTCCACATTGAGCCTTAGGCTTGAATGGAGGTGGGGGGTGGGGGCCGCGGCGGGACATTTAACTCCCTCTCTGGACTATTCCCACTCCAATCAGTCCTCATCAGGAACAGGAACTTGGTAACTAATCCAACCACATGTATCCCCTGGGTAGCACCTAGAATGCCGAGCGGGTTAAGGAACACAGGACGGTGAGACCAACCTGGAGACAACAATCGGGGTTGCTCCAACACCGTCATTCTCCGTGAGGCTAAGGAGCCAGAGCTGTGGCCTGGAGAGGCCTCCTGCAAAAGTGTGGCACACCCCCCTCTGGACGGAGGGAGGAAGGTCACGGTATAAGGCAGCAACGGCCTGACAGCTAAGCAACTTGTCCATGGACACAGAGACCAACCAGACCAACCAGTTGGCATATTTCCCTTCCAGGGAATTTTTTCAACAAACAACAGTATGGAAGTGACTTAAAGAACGGAGGAACTGGTACTTTCCGACTCCAAACGAGCGTGGATGGGCTGCCGGATGCAAGCTAAGACCCGAACTAGAAGAAGCGCAGTCTACTGCACCCCTGGAACACTGAACCTCACCCAAGTAAAGGGCATTGCTCCAGAGGGGGAAAAGGACTTAAGGGCTAAAAGGAAAGGGAGTGACAGGGATGGGGGGTTGTGGGGGAGGACATCCCCTAGGGGACTAACAACCTTGTGGGGAAGAGCGACTGTGTATGATAGTAAAAGCAAATAATAATAAAAATACTAATAAAAAATAAATAAGTAAAAATAAAAAATCATCACTGTGTTTATTTCTAATTTCTTCGGAGTTTGTTCCTTATACAATCATATGCAACTGGTCCCTGCACAGTTTTACCTCCTGCTTTTTCTGACATTAACTTTCATCAATAATCCCTAAATACTGCATTTAAAGAACTGATATTCCACCGCCCAAGAGTGCATTTTCGGTTACTTCTGCTGGGCATTAATTGGTTTCTGATTTTCCTCAAATGTAATATCGGGAAGAAAACCTGTCTATAACTCTGATCACTTCTGTATAATTAGTTTCTAAAAGAAAACTAGCTGAAAGTAGCATTAAAGGTTCTTTTCTGGAAAGATAAGTTAGCCTCTTTGGAACAGTCTTCTAACTCTACATATCCTTGCCAACTGGCAAGCTGGGATGAAAAGCCCAGCTTGTTTTAACGTGTGTTTTTGCGACCAGCCGGAAGGTGGAGGTTGCCCCTGCAAGTCCTGGTCATTAGCAAGTTCTGCTTGTGTCTTTCTCTCTTTGGGTTGGTGTTTTGAAGTGATAAGCGTTCATCCCCAAATCTGACAGGTGAGAGTGGTCAGATGGGTGTGGGTGGGGTTATTCATGGCTGTGATCCTTTGCTCCAGGGGTCTTTCTACTCCCTGTGCAGGACCCTCGCACAGCCCTAGCCCAGATGTGAAGACCAGCAAGAGCCTCAGACTTCTTTGGAGTGGACAGACCACCAGTGATACCCCCTCCCTGACTCACAGCACAGGCTCCCTGGGGAAAGGGGAGCAGAGCTGCAGGCTGGAGGTTGGCCTGAAAAACAGGTGTTGAACTTCGAGGACTTTAACCAGGCTGGAGTGACTCATTAACTCCCTGTCACCCATCAACGCCAGCCTGCCCCCACTGAGGAGCCAGCCAGATTTAGCTGGGGAGGTGGTTACGATCTGTCTTTCTTTCTGAATGTGAGTTCAAATCCTTTCCATGGACACGGAGACCTCGTGCGGCATTTTTCTGTATCTCCCGTCTGTGGTTTTGATCTGGTTCTCAGTATGTTAATTCTGCTACTTTGTCTTTCAGTTGGGTTTTCATAAAGGCTATTAAGTCTTTGATTTTCAAGAATTCTTTTTTTGTTCTGTGAAGGTTCCTGTAAAACCCTTGGAACCATCCTGCCGTGGGCTGTTCTGTACTGCCCACGGGGCCAACTCCTGGTATTCACAAGCACTCGATTAAGTTACCTATTGTATTAGCTGCTTCACAGAAGCTTGTTCTAGAAGGCTTTGGCAGCTCCAAGACAATGTTGGTGCCTGCCTGCATTCCAGCCAGCACAGGGAGGGAGATTGGAAGGACGCTTGCCTCTCCCCTGTACAGGGAAACCCAGAACAGGTTGCCAGCATGTCTGCACACAGCCCACTGGCCAGCTGCAAGGGAGACTGGGATATCCATGCTTTCTCAGGGCAACTCTGTCCGGCTGAAAAGTAGGAGTTCTGAGGACAGGTGAATGGAGGATGTCTGAGGACTGGCCATGTTTGTCAGAGAGAGACCAGTTTTAAATAAATGAACACACACAGAGTTTGATAAGCCTTGAGGAATGCTTGAAGGAGAGGCGGAAGATGCAGGAAGAACATAGACGGGAGGTCAAGAAGCCTTCCCTGAGGAGGTGGCATTTGAAGCGTGATATTATTTTTGTTTGTTTTTATTTTTTTTAATATTTATTTATTTATTTATTTAGAGACTAGGTCTTGCTAATTTTGCCCGTGGAACCGCAGGCTCTTGTTGCCCGGGGTACCACAGACTCAAGTAATCCCCAGCCTCAGCTTCCCAGGTAGCTGGGATGACAGGTGCACGCCACCACGCCCAGATATTTTTTTGGAACTAGGTCTCGCTACGGGTCCCAGGCGGGACTCAAACCGCGATCCCTAGCCCCGGCCGCTTCATAGGCTGAAGCTTACAGGCACGAGCCACCGTGCCCAGCTTGAAGCGTGATATTATTTAGATTTAAAGACATTATACAAAGAACAAGACAAAAACTGGGTGGCGCTGGGGCACAGTGGAATTTCATTCTTTACTCTGTGCCCTTCTGCAGTGCGCGAACTTCAACCCATAGGTGTGATTTTTTTTTTTTTTTTTGAGACTAGGTCTCGCTATTTTTGCCCGTGGAACCGCAAGGCTCATGTTGCCCTGGGGAACCACAGACTCAAGCCATCCCCAGCCTCAGCTTCCCAGGTAGCTGGGTTACATAGGTGTGATTTTTAAAAGAACTACTTGAAGGAATGACCTGGGTGCCAGTGCAAGAGGCTGGGGCTTGTAGGGGAGAGAGAACCCCACCCCACCCCCACCCCTGGGTCCTAGCAGCCACATTCATGGCCACTGCTTCACGGGCTTGTTGGGGTTTTCAGGGTCCTGCACGCACTCTGACAGGAGATCCTGGGACATCTTCTCTCCCACCCCAAGGGGACGGGAGCGAGCCTCGGTCTCTTTTAGGAAAATGGCGCATGCCACCTGTTCTGCCTATCTGGGCCAGGGCTGCCTTGAGAGTTGGATGGGGCACAGGAGAGCATCAGAGTCTTCATGCGCAACACAAGCTCTCCCTACTCTCCTGCCTTTGGCTTCCGGTGGCAGGAGATGCTGCGTCCCTGTCCCTGGCACTGATGAGTGCCCAGGGGCAGCGTGGACTTTCCAGAAATCCAGCGCAGGTCTCCCAGCAGCCTCCTGGGGCAGCAGCAGGGGCAACCTCTCCACCTCCGGGTCTGAAAAGTCACCTGCAAAGGTGTCCTCTGCCCACCCCCCTGGGCTGCCCAGGACCCTTTCTCTCCCAGATGGACAGGCCATGGCTGGGTGAACGGGAAGGGCCCGTGGGCTTTCGGAGTCATTTCTTCATCTGTGAAACGCTTGGCTGACGATCTAACAGGACTGTGGGGTAAAGGGCGTGCCAGGGCTCGGTGGCACCCTGGGCCCACGTGTCTCTCTTGGGCAAGTGACTCCCAGCCTCCCCTCCCTGCACGAGAGTCCAGCAGTCTGTGAGCGGACTTTGCAAGTTGGGAGCTGCTCGGGCTTCAGCGAGGGCCTCCCGGAGGCGGGTGTCACTGCTCCGAGGGAGGGGCCGCAGCCTCGGACGGTCCCCGCGGCCCGGGGCAGCGCGGCGAGCGCGCACTTCCCCGGGGGTCCCTGTGCTGGCTCAGCGGAAAGACCCTACCGTATTTCCTCGACAATAAGCGCCCCAGAAAGTCCCCGACTTTATCCGGCGCCCCGGCTGAGACGCAGCGACCCAAGCAGGCCTGGAGGTGGTGGCGGCGCCCGGGCAGACCCCACGGTGCCCACGGTGCCCACGGCGCCCGCTCCGCGCGCCCCCCGCGTCCCGCGCTTTGAGGGCTTTCCGTCCGTTCGGAGGCGCGTCTCGCGCTGTCCCCTAGGGACGGAGGTTTGGCAGCAGACTCCCGCGGACACCCCGAGCCCACGACGGGGAGAGGCACCCGGAGAGAGCTAATAGCTGGGGGCCCGGCAGCCGGCGAAGTCGGGGGCAGCCGGGCGACCGCCCGCCACGGAATCTGTGCTGCGCGCCTCGCTCTCGGCCTGCGCGGCCCGGGAGGGGCGGGGTCGGGGGCGGGGCCGGGGGCGGGGCCGGGCGCGTGACGCGCGGCGCCGGCCAATGGGGCGCGCGCCCCGGGCCGAGCCTCCTGCGAGCCTTCGCGGCGCCCCGCGCGTCACGTGAGCCCGGGGAGTGAGCACCGAGGAGCGTCCGCGGGCGAGTGCTCCGCCGCAGGACCCGCCGGCCAGCGGGCGAGCGAGCGCAGGAGCCGCGGCTCGGCCCGCGGCCGCCGCCGCCGCACCGGGAGCTCGGCTGCCGCCCCAGCCAGCCCGCCGGGCCTCAGCACCGCCGGGGCCTGGCCGCCAGCCGGGCGTGCGTCAAGTTCAGGTGGGAGAAGCGCGGCGAGGCCGGATTGCCGCGTGGACATGGCCCGGGGCGTCCCGGCGGCGGACGGGGACTTGGGGTGGGGGGGTGGAAGCGCTGGCCGGCCTCGGCCGCTGTCTAGGCTCCGCGCGCGCGCGTGGGAGGCAATGTCCGGGCAGAGGAGGGAAGCCCCACGCCGCTCGGGGGGTGGGACTCCCGGCTGGGAGAGGACCCCGCCTGCCCACGGGCACTTCTGCGAAGCAGATCCGGGCCGCTGCCTCCTTGCCCGGCCCGCGCGTGGGCGCGCGCTTGGCGGCCGGGCTCTCCCATATGGCGGGCCGGCGGGCCTGGCCGGAGCAGCGGACAGGACAGGCGCGGCGCTGGCCGACCCGGGGCTGGAGAGGTGGGGAGCCAGGGGCCTGTGGCCGAGAGGTTACAGTCGGTCACGCCGCCTCCTCTGGGGAAGGAGGGCCAGGGCCTGAGACTTGGTGCCCAGCGGGCAGCGGTCCAGGGCTCTGCTGTGGCGTTTGAACGGCGTCCCCAAACCCTCTTTCCCACGCGCGTCCCCACACACGCGTGGACTCCACCGCGGACACCCTCCCGCACAGCCGCTGGGGCCGCCGCCCCGCAGGCAGGGGTCACAGTTCGGGAACTCAGAAGGCTGCGTGCCTGCCCCCCCCTCTCCAGGCGTTTAGAACTTCGACCTCCGACACCCCAGGCCGGGTCCCAGCCCTGGACCCCTTCGTCCCTGGGACTGAACCTCAGCAGAGTGTAGCCCGAGGGGTAGCGGCGTCACCCCCAAGGGCTGTGGCCAGAGCGTCCCTCTGCCTTCCCACCGTGCGGCTCCTCTTGGAGTCTCCCAGATCTCCCCCAACTTGGAAGATACCGAGGGACTCTTTCCCGTTCAGTAGCCCGTGGTGGCGCAAATGCCAGCGTCCCGCAAGTCACCTCCGGGTCAGGGAGCTCAAGGAGCCCCCCGCTGCCCCTGCAGGTGCCAGGACGCTGGGCTTGGCGACTTCGGGGCCTGCGGAGCGGCGCGGGGAGCGGGGACTCTTATTTTGAAAGGCGTCCCCCGCCCGCCACCCCCGTGATTTGCACGCTGACCCAATGGCAAGCCCTTGGCCGGCGCTCGGCTTGTTATCAATTACATGTTGTTCCTGCAGCCGCTGTGTCCCCGGAGGATAAACAGCAGGCCTGGCTGGGCCGGGGGGAGGGGGCGGAGTCCGCGGCCGGGACGGTGCCCGGAACAGCGCGTCCCCTCCCCCTGCACGCAGCCTGTACCTCTGGCTGTGCCACGTGCTGCCGTGTTTTAGGGGCCGGCGCTGCGCCCTCTCTCTTACGTCTGTACCCGAGCAATCCTAGGGCTCCTCGGGGCGCTCAGCTTCCAGCCCAGGTCACTCACCCCTGCGTTCCCCCCTCCCCCTCCAGGCTTCAGGATCTTTCTGCCTGACCCGGCTGGGCTACCTGTGCTGGCATTTCCCGACCCCGGCGCGCTTTTGCTCAGTCAGCAGATTCTGTCCTCGGTTTTAAGCTAGGACTGCATAGTCAGAACAACTTGTGTTCTGGTGGGGCGGCTGACAGAAGCGCACGAGTAAAGACCCACGGCAGTGAGGTGCCATCGGCTATTCCAGGGAGGGCCCTAGAGGGTGTGATTTCTGAGCTGAGTCTCAGTAAGGCCTTGGTTCCCACAGGCGTGTTGAGGGAGGGGGGTGGGCCCTGAAGAGGGAGTACCAGGGCAGCATGGCCTGAGACCTGTGAAGCTGGTCAGCTCAGCTCGCTGCCAGCAGAGAGTGTGGCAGGTGGAGGTGAGGTCTGGGAGAGAAGGGTAGGCCCAGGTCCTGGGCGGCTGCGAGGAGACTGGCTCCCATGCTCTGGGGACGCCATTGGCAGTTTCTTCCCAGTCCATGTTTCTGTGTGTATTTCCCCTACTGGTGTTTTCGTTCAGCACCTCCTCTGTGACCATCTCCACGCCTAGCTCTGGAAAGCAGGCCATTCTTTCCATCGGCTGAACCAACCTCAGTATCATCATCACCTTAACAAGTATTAACTGCAGTTTCTTAGGATCCTGGCACTGTCAATGGGCAGTCAGCTGTTAGGTAGGCATAGGGCCCGCGCTGTCCTTTGCCTACCAGTCCCGGCCAGTTCCCGGGTCCTAGGAAGGCCACCCATTTGGCGCTGACCCGAACGGCTGGTGCTGATATGGCTTGCGTGCCAGGTCCGGCAGTCAGTGCTCCCTTGTGTTAGTTCACTGGACCCCCACCCCTACCTCAACCTGGGCATCGGGCACTGTGGCATCCCCCTAATAGACACGCCGAGGATGCTGGGACTAGACCGTGTCTCGGGAAGCGCTCTCGAGCCTCGCCACCCTTGGCATTACCTGGCACCTTCGCTCCTCAGCACTTGGCATGGTGCACAGTGCGTTAAAACTCCCGGTGTAAAATCCCTAGCTGAACACTGAGAGCCAAACAGCCTGGCATCTTCTTGGCAGCACTGCTCTGATGGGGTGCAGGCCTGCCCAGCGTGTCCCCCTTGCCTTCATTTCCCAGGGCTCTGGGAAGCTTTGCAGAGGACTGGGGAACAGCAGAGGAGAGGCTTAGGCGGCCTTGAGGCGTAGGTGGGGAAGCTGAAATGTGGGGAGAGCAAGGATGTGGCCAAGGTGACAGCTGATGATGAGCGTGGCCCTGGAGGGCTGCATGGTGGCCCTTGGCGCTTCCGCAGCAGCTCGGGGTGCCTGCCCAGGGGTGGTCCTTCAGACCACGGGGCTGGGTGCAGAGGTGATGTCAGGCCGCAGAGGTTCTGGCTTCACACGCAGAACATTCTGCTTCCCCGGCCTCAACAAACACCCAACCATGGCCACTGGGTAGGGACAAAGGTCTGCAGAGGTGGCCCTGTGACAGCTGAACACTGTTGACTCTCTCTGGACACCGGACCTAGCATGGCCTTCAGAGGGCACAGCTCTCTCCTCTGCTCTTTGTGGAGACTCTGAGGTGGAGGTGAGGTGGGAGGGGGACCAGCGCCTGGGGACCAGCTGCCACACCAGGACCTAGGGACACAGCAGAGACGCGATAGCCCAGCCCGCCCTCATGGAGCACCGGGTCTGGTGGGCAGACAGGAGGTAGCCGAGCTTCCCAAGGTGGTGAGTGCAACCCGACTGGCAAAGCAGCAACTCTGGTGTGCAGGCCGAGAGGGTCTCGCCTCCAGGCCCCCGAACAGCTGTGCCGTCCAGGGAGGTCCTCAGCACAGGGGCCCCATCCTGTCTGCCCAGCTGCCAAAGCCTCGGCCAGGTGCCTGGGCCCAGTGGAGGGTGTGTTATACAGGCTGTCCCCAACATTCCTCCCACTTCACAGATGCGGTAGCTGAGTCCGAGGGCCTGGGAACCAGCAGGTGAAGATGAACCCCCCCCCCTTTTCTGGGAAAACAGCCTGGCAGGGCAGCTGCACTGATTTCCGTTCACAAACTCCAGTTGCCTGATTTAAGCTCCTCTGCCCGGCGGGGCCGCCACAGTTCCCAGCCATAAGCACGCGGCCCCTCAGTGCCCCCCACGTGCCATGCCGAACGTTGCTTGCTTTCAAAACCCGACGTTTAAATCTAACCCGGCGATGCGCACTTGGATTTGCTCAATCCCGCAACCCCGGCCAAGCCCAGCAGCTCGGGGGTCAGAGGGCGCCTGGTCTTCCTCCCCCTCTCCCCCGCCCGCCCCCCTACAATGACTCAACAGGACAGGAGCAGGGGCCAGGTGTCCTCGGGAGGGAGCAACTCCTGCCAGCCGAACCGAAGGGGGAGCCCCGATGGTGGCCATTGGGGGGTGCGAGGGCTTCTTCCGCTACTTACTTTCTCACACCCACTGTACCCTCAGGGGCGCCTGGGTCCCAGCGTGTTCTTGTCCAGAATCGTTCTGGAAAAACTGCTGGAGACCAGAAGTGTCCCGGGTTGTGCAAGGGCCTGGAGAGGGCTCTTTTGCAAACAGGTGGTGCAACTGCAGAGAACACTCTTGCAGGCGGCGTCCCCAAGGGACAGGATGGAGGCCACGTCCAGGCTGGTGGCTGTGGGAGGCTGTGGGCATGGGGTGGAGGGGCGGCCGCAGGCTTGCGAGGTGCCAGGGGGCTGCCCCTGACCTGGCCTTCCCGTTCCTCCCGCAGCCGCCACCGGCACGGCCAGGCCAGCATGGTGGACCACTTGCTCCCAGTGGACGAGACCTTCTCGTCGCCGAAGCGCCCGGTCGGTTACCTCGGTGACAGGCTGGCCGGCGGGCGGCCGTACCACATGCTGCCCTCTCCGCTCTCCGAGGACGACAGCGATGCCTCCAGCCTGTGCTCCTGTGCCAGCCCCGACGCGCAAGCCCTCTGCTCCTGCTACACCGGCGGCGCGGGGCCCGAGCGCCAGGACAGCATCTTGGATTTCCTGCTGTCCCAGGCCACGCTGGGCAGCGGAGGCGGAGGCTGCGGCGGTGGCCTTGGGGCCAGCGGTGCCCCCATGGCTTGGGGGCCCTGGCGGAGGGCGCCAGCGCCTCCAAAGGGGGAGCATTTCTGCTTCCCCGAGTTTCCTGGGGGTGATCCCGATGACGTGCCGAGACCCTTCCAGCCCACCCTGGAGGAGATCGAAGAGTTTCTGGAGGAGAACATGGAGCCGGGGGTCAAGAAGGCCCCAGAGAGCAGCCTCAAGGACTTGGAGGCCTGCAGCCAGCTCTCGACTGGGCCGCACCGGAACCACCTCCTCCCTGGTTCCGGTGGGAGGGAGCGCTGTGCCCCCGCCCCGGGCAGCACCAGCGCTGGCAACAGCCAGGGCCCCGGTGGGGGGCCCACCCCTGATGGCCCCATCCCCGTCCTGCTGCAGATCCAGCCCGTGCAGGTGAAGCAGGAGTCCAGCGCCGAGCCACCCTCCCCTGGCCAGGCCCCAGAGAGCATCAAGGTGGCCCAGCTCCTGGTCAACATCCAGGGCCAGACCTTCGCGCTCGTGCCGCAGGTGGTGCCCTCGTCCAGCCTGAACCTGCCCTCCAAGTTCGTGCGCATCGCCCCCGTGCCCATCGCCGCCAAGCCCATCGGGTCAGGGGCCCTGGGACCCGGGCCCGCCGGGCTCCTCATGGGCCAGAAGTTCCCCAAGAACCCGGCGGCGGAACTCATCAAAATGCACAAATGTACTTTCCCCGGCTGCAGCAAGATGTACACCAAGAGCAGCCACCTCAAGGCCCACCTGCGCCGGCACACGGGCGAGAAGCCCTTTGCCTGCACCTGGCCGGGCTGCGGCTGGAGGTCAGTATGGTGGTGCCCGCCCGGGGGTGGGCAGGGCCGCTGACTTCTGCTCCCCGGGCTGCGCGCCAGGGCGGTGCTCTCCCCGCCCTTCGATAAGGCTGGTTAGGAGGGGGCCTGCCGGTGGTCAGGCCAGCGCCGGCACGGCTGCCCACAAGGTGTCTTTGTCCCTCCTGGTCACGAAAGCCGGAAACCAGCGGGTGTCCAGTCTCATAGTGACAGGGGAGGGCCTGCTGCGGCCTGCGCCAAGGGCTGGGCCACCGGGGAAGGGTCCTTGGTGCTTCGCAGAGTAGTGGCCAGAGCGGGGCAGCCAAGGGCGGTGGTGCTCGGGCTGAGACTGCACGTCCCCAGCTCCCTCTGCACCTCGCACCCCCAGTAAGCGCCACCCCTACTCCCATCCTCCAGCTGCGCAGACTGAGCTGCAGACCCGCCTAGTCACTGACCCAGGGTCACCACGCCTGCGAACCTCAGCACGAACCCACAGAGGCGGGGTCAGAGAAGTCACAGCCTGAGGGGGGAGCAGCCTCATTGGCAGCCGCTCCGGGCGTGGGCCTGCGGGCTGGGCCTGGTGGTGCTCCCCTGGGCACCTGGAGGCTCCAGGAAGGCTGGTGGGTGGAGCAAGCTGGAGCTTGGAGAGGCTGAGAGGTTCCCACAGCCCCTCTGCTCTGTGTGGCCCAGCAGGGGACCCGCAATGTGCAGGATCCTGGCCTGGGTTACCGGCCCAGAGAGGGGTGGTGGTGCAGCTGGCTGGGCCCCTCTCCTGGACGCCCCCTGACCGTCTTCGGGAGGGCGTGTCCACCTTTGAAGCATAGGCAGCAGGCCTGCAGCTCAGATGCCCAGGACGGCCCCAGCTGGACTCTCCCCAGTGTGGGGCGCCCACCTCAGGGGTCTCCAGCCTGCCTGGATGGGCCGTGCGTGCTGACGGCATTTCCGCTCTTGCTGCGGGTGTGCAAGCCTGTGAGAGCGACATGCTGTCTGCACCGCGTGTAGCGCTGACCTTGCACGCAAGGCCACCGTGTGTGCACCCGCTTTCTCTGTGTGTGTCTGCGCTGCGGGAGCAGCCGAGTCTGTGCACACGTGTCAGGTGTGCCTGTGCACCGGGTGTGCGCGCATGCGTGTGTGCAGGTGCCGGCCGTGTTCTAAGAGCTTGCAGGCGCTGGCGGGCCGAGGGGGTGGCTGCCCTGGCCCTGACTTCCCGGGCTGAGGCTTAGGCTGGGCTGTTCGATGTGATCCTGGTGGCCCTTTTCCATGCGGTGTGAGGCAGGCCCGAAGGGACTGTTTCCCCTGCCTTGGGGTCCGGAGGTCCTCCCCGGGCTGGGGCACCATCCCAAAGGTGCCCACCAGGCAGACCCACTGGCCTTGAGATGCAGCGCCCTAGCCTCAGTGCTGGGCATGGTCATGTTACCACCTCCCTGAGCCTCATGCCGCCTCCTGAGTGGCCGTGGTGACAGTGTATTTGTGGGACAGCTTCTGGGGCCACCACCCCTTCTTGCCAGCCATCTATCGCTCTTACGCAAGGTCAGAGTCTGAGAAGTCTGTTCTGCCCCCACACGGTGGCACCCCATCTGGGACCTGCTCCCAGGCTCCAGGGACTCTTCTTGGAGGTGCCCCCAGGTGGGGAACAGGGGAGGCTGGGCAGCCCTCTTGGCTGATCCCTAGCCTGGGCACTGCCTGGTGAGTGGACCCTGCAGGGGAGAGAGGCTGGCAGGGTCCAAGGCTGTCCACTCAGCCTGTTCCCCTGCGAGGAGGGGTCTGCTTTCCCCTGAGTGGTCCCAGACTGTAGCCAGGACTCATCCTTGAGCGACGGCAGTGGCCTCAAGAGGTAGAGAGTTGGTGAGGGCAGGAGATAGAGTGAGATCTGTTGAGGGAGTTCGGCTCTGCCACTGAGCCCCAGCACTGGCTGTGCCCAGGACTCACTTGGCAGAGGAAGGCAGGAGGGTGTCTGGCACGGTGCGTTCACTGTGGAGGACACAGCAGAGGCAGGGGACAGTGGGCCCCAGCTTTCAGGAGCCCCGTTCACTCAAGGTGCCGAGTCTGTGATGGGCCCCAGGGGTTCCAAGCCCCTGGGACTGTAGATAAGACCCCACTTCTCTTCAGCCAGGACTGGAGTTAGACCTGGTTCTTAGCTGCTTGGTGATGGTGATGATGGTGATGGTGATGACGGTGATGATGATGATGGTGGTGATGGTGATGATGACAGTGATGATGGTGATGGTGGTGATGGTGATGATGGTGGTGATGGTGGTGATGGTGATGGTAATGGTAATGGTAATGATGGTCATGATGATGGTGATGGGGTGACCATGATGGTAATGGTGAATAACGATGGTGATGAAGATGGTGATATCAGAAGGTGGTTGGTGATGATGGTGATGATGATGGTGATGATGGTAGATGAAGGTGGTGATAATGATGGTGATGGTGGTGATGATAGTGTGATGGTGGTGATGCTGATGGTGATGGTGATGATGGTGGTGATGGTGATAGTAATGGTGAATGATGATGGTGATGAAGGTGGTGATGATGGTGATGATGGTAGATGAAAGTGGTGATAATGATGGTGATGGTGGTGATGATGGTGATGACGGTGGTGATGCTGATGGTGATGATGATGGTGATGATGATGGTGATGATGATGGTGATGGTGGTGATGGTGGTGATGATGGTGGTGATGTGATGGCGACGATGAGATGTCATATTTGCTGTCCATTTAACTCTTGCTCAGCCCTCATCGAAAGTTCTTAGGGCTGGAATCTCCTCCACCAACACATACTTGCTCGCCGGTCTCCAGCCATGGGAACCCCATTGCCTCCTGGGGCTCCTCTGCCCTTTGCTTGTGCTCGGATGCACTTGCAGTCCTGCCCAGCCTTCCTTTTCTGGCCACAGCCCCTCATGATTTGCTTGCTGAACTCCCGGTGACCATGCAGCCTCCTTGGGGTCCCGGGCCCTCTCTGTGCCCTGCATCTCTCCCACACACACACATATACAGTGGCAGCTGGCAGTGAAGTTGCAGTGGTCCTGGCTTTGTTCCTCACACATCACGTGCCTCAGTTCATCAAGTCCTCACCAACAGAGCCAACCCCCATTTTACAGAGGGGGAAACTGAGTCCCAGAAGGCTCATGCTCCATGCCCACAGGGACGGAGATGGTGAGCGTGGCCCGAGGTGGGTGCCTGGGCCATCCTGGTCCATCAGCAGTTTCCACCCGAAGAAACTGGGTGGAACCGTGGTTGGCAACCACGGTCTGGCCTTCCACTCATCCTCACACTCTGTGCAGCTGCTGCCAGGGTGGGGTCTCCTTCCCCCCCACCCCCAGGCTGTCCGCTCTCTGCCGCTTTATGCTCATGGGCTAGGGAGAAGGAGCTTGCGCTGACAGTGCACCAGACACTGCTCTGCGCACTCCAGAGAAGTGCCCCAGGGAGTGGCAGCTCGTTGTCTCCATTCTGCAGGGCGGCACAGAGCAGCTAAGCGCCTTCTCCATGGCCACCCAGCTAGCAAGTGGGAAAGCCAGGCGATCAACCCAGCTTCCTCCAACCCCCGGCCCCCACTGGGGCATCTCTCCCTGCAGCTGGGCCCTGCCCTTTGGGGTTCCCTGGCCCGCCCGCCTCGGCAGGGAGCTCACCACTCCCAAGCCCACCTCTCTTCTTGCTGGTGAGCAGTTTGTTCCTCCTCCTCCTGTTGCTTCTGGCCCCACCTTGCACACCTTGGTGTCATGAGCCACCCCTCTCGCCAACAGGGTCCTCACTTGCCCAGGTAGCTGACCCCCCTTCCTTCCGCCTTTGGAGCTAAGCTCCATAGCGCCTGTCCCATCCCTTCCTGCGACATGGCCCCCTCCTCGGCTGGCCTGAGACCAGCCGGCCCTGCTCCGATCCAGGCGTCTGGGAAGTGGCTGTTTGCTACCTTCCTAGAAGTTCCCTTGCTTCACGCGCAGACAGTCATCCTTTGTTCCCTGCGGCTGAACGTCCTGTCCCGGAGTGGCCAAGCCCTTCCCTCCGGAGTCCCCTCCTGCCACCGCCAGAGCAAGTGTTAGCAACTTTCAGCAGCCCCGTGGCAGGTACATGCCATCCACAGGAGGCCCGGAGCCGGGCAGCCGGACAGCACACCACCTCCCACCCAGCAGCCTGCTCTCTCCACCCCCCATTGCGGCTGCCCATTGGATGAGGCTTCCTCTGACCCTGGCCCCAGCGCAGGCTGAGCCCCCAGTACGGCCGCCCAGGCTGCGCACTGCACAACTCTGGGGAGCGCCTTCCCACCGTGGCCCAGGGACTTGGCCACCTAGGAGAGCTGCCTTGCTGGTGTCCACGCTGTCAGACAGTCACCGGCCCCTGTGTGTCCCGTCCCTGCGCCTCAGCAACGTGCATCACGGTCACGGTCACATGCAGTAGACCCTCGCCTGGGGCAGGCCCTGGCTCAGCTCCTGGAGGGGTGAGCGCTCACAGTGTCAAGCAGACGCCACAGCCGCAGCTCTGCTCTGAGCTCGCCTTGCCTTCCCGGCCTCTGAGGTGACCGTCACTCTGCCCATCTCCATGTGGGGAAAGGGAGGCTCGGAGAGCTGGCAGTCTGCCCAGGTCCCTGGCCAGTGGGGGGGGGCTCTCTGCCCACAGAGGCGACCGCTGGGACACCTGGCCCTCTCCCAGTGGCCCGTGGGTCACCCCACTGGCTGCTCTCGGGAGAACAAGGTTAAAGCCGTGAGGCGGGGTCTACTGAGGGCTTGGGGCGCAGGGATGACCCCCTCAGCTCACAGACCGTGTGGCAATGGGAGAGGCTTGGAGCAGAGGCAGCTTGTTCTCAGGCCTGGCTCTCCCCCAGCGGCCTCTCCTCACGAGAGGGCTGCCTTTGCCCTGTGCCGCTGCCTTGGGCTCTGAGACGAGTCCTCGCGGGCAGGCAGGGCCTGCGGTCTTCACCGCCTGCGTGAAGCGACGAGGTCCAGGATGCTGTCATGTTTGCTCAGGGCCGTGAAGGGCCTCCGGTGGGGCGGGACCTGCGCGGACGCTGCTGTCACCAGGCGTGCGACTCTGGGCGGCTCTGGGTCACTCTGACCCCTTGCCATATTCTTATAGGAAAAACGGCTCTAGGAAGACGTGGTGCCAGGGCAGCTGGGGCATGGCTGGTGGCCCTGTTTCTGCCCTCAGCAGCCCGGACATGGGAGACAGGTGACTGGTTGGGGCACTCGAGTCCGAGCTCTGACTGCCAGGGCGCAGTGCTGGCACTTCCTCGCTGGCAGGGGCTCTCGTGACACACACCTTCCAGCCTGGCCTGGTGGAGGAGGCAGGCCTCTGGTCGCCAGGGGGTGGGGCACAGCAGGAGTGTGTGGAGGCCTTTGTTCTCGCCATGGCTGCTGTGTCCTGTGGTGACCCTGGATCACGCCCTTGTCACTCTGGGCCTCAGTTTCCTTGTCTGGCAAATGGGCCACTTGGGCCAGTCCTTCCTTTACACCACAGGGAGGCTGAGGAAGCGGGCCTGGGATTGCCCCGCTTGGTGCTCTAGGATGTGACCACTGACCACAGAAACTTGCCTCGGGGACCAGGTCTAGGGTCCAGGGGGCGGCCAGCTGCCCGTCCTCGCTGCCTGAGGCCGCTTCCCCTCTGGTGTCCAGACCATGCCTGTCCCTCCTGCCGCCCCCCTGAGCCTAAGCCTCTTTCCTGGGTTTGTTCTGCTCCCTGTCGGGCTGTGAGATCAAGGCCTCCACCCCCAGGGCCAGGCTGGACTGGACCACCAGCCCCTCACGCTCAGCTGGTCCACGTCACCACCTCACCTGCCTTTTATTGTGTGGCCCCAGGTCCAGAAGGGAAGAGGTGGCGTCTGTGTGCACACACACATGTGTTACTGGGTAGCACAGATGTGTGTCAGCGTGCACACGTGTACATGCTCAGTTAACACCTATGTGCATGTGGGTGCAGAAGTGTGCGCCTGTGTTCTGTGTGACTGCGGCTTGCCCCGGTGTGGCGTGTCTGTGCGTGTGCGACGTACGTGCAAGCAGCGGGTGTGAGGGCTGCCCTGTGGCCGCACGCTGACCCCCTCTGGATGCGTGTGTGCTGTGTCCTCTTTCTGTTTAAACGCTTGCTGGGCGCCTAGTTGCACCAGGAGCTGGGCTGGCCACAGGCGCCGCCACAGGGAGTCGTGGGCGTGTGGGACTCACGACCAAGACCAGGCTCGCGGGGTGGGTCGAGCGTCAACTCTGGGACGGCGGCCACGGCAGCCTGGACCCCGTGGCTCTTAACTCTCCTGTTGGCAGCGGCCCCTCCTGCGGCCCCTGGGCCAGCCAGAGAGGGAGGTGGCAAGGAGACCACCAGACCCTCAAAATAACTGGCAGGGGGACATTTTTGTTGAGGGACATCTTAGGGGTCCCAGCTGTTAGGAAAGCAGGGTGCAGGGAGCTGGAGCGGCCCCAGCTGCCATGGAGCAAGAGAGGCCTTGGACTCCCCTGCGGAAAGGCACATCTCCTGGGCCTCAGTTTCCCCTCCAGCTGGGCTTCCCCTGCAGAGGTTGGCAGAGGTCCCAAGGTTTGGCCTGGAGAGAGCCGGAGTCGGGATCCTCCCTCAGGGCGCACTGGGGCATGAGAAGGAGTTCCCCAGCTCTGCCCCGGGGCCCTGCAGCCCCCAGCGCTTTCTCAGGCCCGGAAGGAGGTCTGCTGCCCAGCTAAGAGCCTCCGGGGTGCAGTTCTCGCCACCCTGGAAGGTGGCATGGCAGAGGGCGGGGCCTGGGGATAGAGGCTTCACCGGCGGCTCCCGCAGTCATCTGGTGCCACCCCCACGTGCCCGCCCAGGCCCCGCAAGCCCCTGGGCCCCCACGGCCCCGGGCGCACGCCTGGCTCACCCACCGCCACCCTGTTCCGCAGGTTCTCGCGCTCGGACGAGCTGTCGCGGCACCGGCGCTCGCACTCGGGCGTGAAGCCATACCAGTGCCCGGTGTGCGAGAAGAAGTTCGCCCGGAGCGACCACCTCTCCAAGCACATCAAGGTGCACCGCTTCCCGCGGAGCAGCCGCTCGGTGCGCGCAGTGAACTGAGCCGGGCCGCCCCCACCCCACCGCCCCGTTGTTTTGTAGCAATAATTTATTTGCCTCCTGCAGAGGGATGCCACCTTGTCACCAACCCGCCTTCTCGTGCCCCGGAGGCCCAGGGAGAGGGGGGCTGGCCCCGGAGGCGTCACCCCAGGCCGCCCCCCCACACCACCTCTCCTGGGACTTAGTGCCGCACCCATGGCCCTGGGGGCTGGGTCCCCAGGGCCCCGGGCTGGAGCTCGGCCCTGGTGCCTTCTGTCTTTGTGCCTTCCTGGGCCTCCGTTGCTGCACCGCGGGGGGCCTGGCCCTTCTCCGGCCCTGCCTGCGCCCAGGCCGGCACTTTACTGCTTGGGAAGAAGAGCCGCCAGGTTCTGAAATGTCGCTTCCCGCAGGGGAGCTGAGCTGGGAAGAAGGACATAGGCCAGGCGCAAGGCTGCACTGTGGTGCGAGGGGGCTTGTCCAGGAATCCCTGGCCCGGGGTGCGGGCAGGGCGGGGGGAGGGGCCGTGCATGACTGTAGTTCAATGCTAGGAGCAAGTTCGAAGCTAGGGACAGACAGAGGCAGGGTGTCATCCCCATCCCCCCTCCCTCCCCGCACCTGCACCAGCATGGCCCGTCCCCTCTTCCTGTTTCCAGACAAATCCAGACACCAGCCTCCAGGGTCACCTCCCGGAGGAGAGGGCCGCAGACTGCCTTGTTGCGTGTGGAAGAGCTAGCTAGAGACGCCCCGTCCCGATTTAGAGATGCATTCCTTATTCGGTCTAGAAATTAATATCAAATGAACTAGCTTGTTTTGACAGGTTTATTTCACATCCTATGAATGTATGTAAATAAAGTGTACATAGGTACATCTACATAAAATATCTTTTAATAACATATCAACATTTGTGTACATTTGAAATTAAAAAAATCTATAAAGCTGGTGTACATATGTTACAATTATGTATATTTTCTTTGGTCCTTCATAAAAATATATTTACTTTGCCAATAAAAAAGAAAAAAGAGCCAAATATCTCCATGGCATTCCTGTGCTGCCTTCCTCCGCAGTGCTGGGAAAGGGGGGTGACACTGGGGGTACAGGGACCTGGTTTTGTACCTACGAGGATACAAAGGCCCCTGCAGGCTCAAGCCAGGCACTTCTCCCACTCAGCCCCTTCTCCTTGCTGGCTG
Source organism: Uropsilus gracilis (assembly GCA_004024945.1). Taxonomy (NCBI): domain Eukaryota; kingdom Metazoa; phylum Chordata; class Mammalia; order Eulipotyphla; family Talpidae; genus Uropsilus; species Uropsilus gracilis. The sequence goes on from PVHY01016956.1 coordinate 22,030, forward strand.
TAGGGTTGCTGATTACTCTGAGTTCTGGGGGGCAGGGAGAGAGCCTCCTGTCTTCTCCATAAATCCAACCCCCCATCCAAGCATCACTTCTGGAAAGTCACTCCCAGGGCAGGCTCTCCGGGGCCACTGCTGCTCTGATCTACTCTTTGAAACTCTCACTTGGCACTCATATCTTCTGTATGGTTCATGCAGCAGCTATTATGCACCTGCTGTATACACTGTGTTCAGGTGGGTAGATCATTTCCCCTTTTAGATGTCCTGAGGAAATGGCGGGTCACCTCCCGCATGCAAGGGGGCCTCGTCCAGCTGGAGGGGAGATTCACAGAGGAGAGAGGTCAACACAGTGAGTTAGGCCACCTTCTTCCTCCCCAGGTGCTCTGAGGAGACAAAACCTCCCTGTCGTCTCAGAATGATGGAGATTGCCATTGTGGAGTTGGCCAGCTGAGGTTATTCATATGTCCTGGGTGGGCTGGGAGACTGTGGAGGGGGGGGAGGCTGAGAGCAAGAAGAGGCCTTGAGCTCACGAGCGCCCTCAGCAGGGTGAGCACGCTTGACAGGACAGGGTCAAGTCCAAGCAAGATCTGGGGGTGGTGTCCTCATGAAGTGAGGGGTAGGGACCCCCGGGGGGTGGTCCTTCCCCCAGGAGCCAGGTGCCAGTCCTGGGTGGTGCTTGTCAGTAATGCCCTCAGTGATCTGGAGCCAGGTGGTGCAGCAGCCATGGGCTCCCAGCAGAGCTGCTTCAGTGAGGGGGGGGTGTGCATGCGTGTGTGTGCGTGCGTGTGTGTGCATACGTGTGTGTGCGTGCGTATGCGTGCATGCATGTGCACACTCAGCACCTCTGAAGATGGACGCCATTGTTCTGCTCACTTGGGAGCTCTCTGCTGAGCCCCCGTCCTGTCCAGGGGGCTGGAGGACAAGGAGCTCCCATCTGCCCAGGGCACAGCAGTGACCAGAGCAAGGACGCCCCATCCCAACCGGCCCTGGTCTCAGGGGAACAACCTGGCCCTGTCACCTCTGCCCTTTGCCCCTCACCCTCTGCGGCCAAACATACCCCGGGGAAGCACAGCATTGATTTCCACGCACGCTAACGTGGCCTTTCTCCATCCACAAACAAGCAGGCCCCCAGATAAGGGGGGGCAGCAGAGGTCAGGACGGTCACCCCGGAGGAGGAGTGAGCGGGGAGCGCCTGTGTCTGCAGCGCCAGCTGCTGACCGGGGCTGCACACCTGGTTGCCGGTGTGTCCCAGGCAGCCTGGTCCCTCGGAGCCCGAAGCGCCCTCCCCTCCCCCCCGCTTGTCCATTCAGGCTGGGCTGGCTTGTGTGTCCGCATCACCCCTGGGCCTGGGCTTCAGACTCCTCACCTGACAGGTGTGTTCACACACTTGTGGGGCATCGCCTGGGTGGACCACCCAACCGAGGACTTTGCTGGGGGGGGAGGGTTTATGCAGAGAGGACTGGGGGAGGGGCCAGCCAAACAGGGTGAGCTGAAGGTTGGAGAGGATGGGCTCCGAGCTGTCCTCCCCCTCCCACCCCCAGCTGAATGTCCTACATCGCTGGGGTTGGGCATCTTTACCCTGCACATCAGATCCGAAAGCCCCCAGGTGGCTACGTGGCAGCAAACCAGTGGCGAGAATGTGGACGGGTCTCTGAGCAGCAGCAGGGGCTCAGGATGGACCTGGCTCTGTGCCACCTGGAGACCAGGGGGCACCTCCAGGGACCCCCGTGAACACGGAGAGGTCCGAGGCCCCTCTGGAAGGCCCTGTGCCACCACCGTTGTCCTCCTGGAAGTGCCCATGGCTGGAGGAGGAGTGCTTCCCTTGGCCTGCTGACCAAGAAGCAGGTGGCACAGAGGGTCAGTGTGCCACCATTGTTAACGGGGGAGGAGTGGGGCAGTCGCAGAGCAGAGGAGACCAAGCCTGAAGGCCGCACGCCTGCCCAAGCCCCATGCAGGCCCCAGCACACACGAAGGCAGGAAGTAGCCGTGGCTGGAAACCATGCGAGGCAGGACGTGCTGAGGCTGCTGCAGGGAAGAAATCCCTGGTACTGGCTGGGGCTGCAACAAGTAGGAGTTTCTTTTTGTCTCTCCATTTAAACAGCTGGAGCTGGGCATGGTGGCGTGTGCCTGTAATCCAAGCACTGGGAGGCAAGAGGTCAGGGATCGCTTGAGTTCGTAGGTTCAAGACTACTCCAGGCAACATAGCGAGACCTGGTCTCAAAAAAGCAGCCGGGTACGATGGCAGGCGCCTGTAATCCCAGCTACCTAGAGGCTAAGACTGGAAATCACTTGAATCTGTGGGATTGGGACTACCCTGGGCAACATAGTAAGACCTAGCCTCAAAAATAATAAATAAATAAATAAATAAACAGCTAGAAAGCAAGTAGCCAGACTGCCGGACAGTTCCAGTGTAGGGCAGCCCAGACACCTTCTCTCTCATGGCCCCCCATATCTTCGTGTTGGCCCAAGATGGCTCTGCAGGCTACAGAGACTTTGTTCCATCCTCCCCTACCAGGCTCCAGGTTGGGGTTTGCACAATCTCACCCACTCTCTCTGTGCAGCATCACAGACTTCACGCGCCGCAAGGAAAGCTGGAATATGTAGTCTTAACCTAGGAGTTTGTGAGGGCCACTGAAGTTTGGGGGTTCCATTATAGGAGAGGGAAGGGGTGCATGGGAGCTGAGTTGTAGCCACCAGGGTATCTGTGGTGGGTCAGCACCAAATCTGTTTTGTACTAGAGCTCACTGTGCTTACCATCCACCTCCCCAGAACCCGCAGATGGTACCTGTGCAGCGCAAGTCCTGGTGGAACCTGGGGCTTGCCCGTGTTCGTAGATGAGTGTCGTTGACAAATATAGGACCATTGGGCAGGCCTCCAGGGACAACAGGTTGTCATGAAGGGAAATGCTATTGAACAGAGGAATTAAGATGCTTTGCTTGACAGACCAAGGTTACAGAGGACAGAGTCTTGACTCAGGCAGACAAAAGTAAATAAAACAAAACTACATAATGTCCTCATTGTCTGCTTCTGAATAGGACACAGAATCTATACAAGTGTCACGGGGGTCAAGGTCAAAAGGTCAGGGCTTCTAGGGAATTCTAACTTTCTTATGTTCTAATAGTTCAGAGGAATAAGCCTGGTCATGAGATGTGGGGACAGCTGGGCACATCCACCTTAACCTTCATAGCTGTCCCCAGGGCAAGGAGCTGTGAATGTCATGAATGGAGCATGGGGTCCAAGGTCATGCTACCTGTGATAAACACCAAAGGTAGAACAGATGCTGCTTTATTTGAGGATAGGCAAAGATGGAAACTAAAGTTATGGGACCTGTTAAAAGACTGTAGGTCAAGAAAAATGGAGGCATTAGGTTATCTGATTTTTTAAAACCATATTATAAAGCAATAGTAATTAAAACAGTATGTCATTGGGATTAAAAATAGACATGGATCAATGAAACAGAGCTGAGCGTTCAAAAATAAATCCACACATATGTCAATACCTAATTTGTGACAAATGAGCCATGACCACACAATGGTGAAAGGAAATATCTTCATCAAACAGAAAAACTGGATAGCATGTAAAAGAATGAAAACTGCTCACTCTCTAGCTCAAAATATTCACAAGAATAAACTGGAGATGGATTAGCTGAAATCATAAAATACATAGAAGAAAACCTGGATGATACACTATGATATCAGTAGTTAGAGGTGTCTTTAGGGACTCAATCCCTACAGAAGGGAAATGAAAACAAAATAAATAGTTGGGATGACATAAAATTAAAAAGCTTTTACACAGTGAAAGAAAATTGCCAGATTGAAAAGACAATCTGCTTAATGGAAGAAGATATTTGCACATCACACATTCTATAAGGCTTAGAAAAAATGAATCCAAATGAAAAGCAACAACAATAATAATTACAAAGGGGCAGATCTGAAGAGACCCTTTTCAAAAGAGATATACAATGGCCAACAGACATAAGAAAAATGTCCACCACCACTTCCTTTTAGGGAAATCCTATGAGGCATCCCCTATGCGAAGGAGTTACGTCAAAAAGCCTGCTAGCAGTAGGGGAGGTGAGGTGTGGAGAAAGCAACCACGTACACTTGGTAGGATGTAAATGAGACAGCCATTTTGGAGAATGGTAAGAATTTTCCTCAAGAAACTAAAAATAGAACTACCTTACGGTCTGGTAGCCCCACTTCTGGGTGTCTTATCTAAAGAATATGAAATCGTCAACTCGAAGAGTTACGTGTTTGTTTCCCAGCAGCTGAGTACGTGAGCTCAACTCCAAGGAAAGGTAAAGTGTGACCCTCTGCAGCAGAATGGAAGGTCCTCAAGGGGAGGGTGTGACATGGAATTCATAAGGGAAGAAGGCTATAGGTGGTGGCAAAGGGCACAACACTCAGGAGACCTCAAGGAGCACAGATCTCAGAGGTGTGCTGCAGGGTGCAAAAGGGTCCAGGCATTGTTACTCGCAACAGGAAAAACAATATGGCGCCTGAGACAGGGTGGGGCAGAGGGAGAAAGAGAGAGCTGAGGGAAGTGGGAAATGGAGCAGCCAGCCCAGCTGCTGTGGGGTTGAAACTGAGACATGGTTTCTGGGTGACCGTGATGCTCCCTAGCAGCTCAGCCAGTTGTTCCTCCCAACCGCCCACTGTTCCTTGGACTTGAACTTGACCCTGGCTTGGATCTGGGAGCCTTGCTGCTGGCAGGCACCATCTGCACTGCCTTTCCAGGTGTGCAGGGCTCCTGGCCTCAGTGCTTTCCCTCGTAATGGATGTTTCTGCTGAAATAATAAAACAATGACAACCCACACTAAGTTCTATTTTCATGTTATAATCATGAGTAATATAATCAGGACATGTTCAATTCTATGCTGATGACTGTGTATTCTATCATATTCATAGATCATCAATACAAAGAACATACAATGGATAACACGTCACACGAAACATGCAACATATATGAATATAGTTACGGTACAGTGAAATGATCTAGCATAGACACCTCAATACAAGTATAACCACAAACACAGATGCAGCTGGAATAATCCCACGCTGACCATGTCTTCGTGGCTGTGGGATTAGAGCTGAACTGTTACATACAGTCCCATGAAGACCACACGTAGCCAGAACCAGACACCCCGCAACTTGCTTTTCACACCCATCCCTTCTGCTGCCTTATCAGTGTCACCTTCTTCCTCTCGATCTCAATTCCGCCCCCTTTAAATGCACAGAAGCCAGACTCGCTGGCTCCACAGACCAGTTCCTGCCTCCACTTCCCCGATGGTGGTTCCCTCCTCAAGGGCTTGTCGTATGGCCCAAATCAGCCAACAGCTGGAAGGCGCTGGGGACAGCATTCAGCCTCGCTATTCGGGTTCCCTCAGGGTCCCCACACTCTAAGAGCGGCGACATGACAGTGCTGCTAAATGAAGGCAGCGTTCATCCAACAGACGCCCTTTCGGATCCAAGGTTTTCTACCTGCAGGTCCCTGGACACGCTCCCTGCAGCTGGGGCTGGCAGAGGGAGGGCCCCTCACACCCTCAGCAAAACCACCGTGGACTGGATTTAAGCAGGATCCCCCCTGGCAGCCATTTCCCCCTGGCCAGAGAGAGAACTGAGACCCTAAGATATTGCTAATGAGCTGCTGCTAGTTAGCTCTTGGGGGGGGGGGCAGATACGCCCACCCCGAATTAGGATGACTTTAAAAGGCCACACAGGCTTGGAGGGGTTTTTAGTGTTTTTTCTGGACAGGGAGTCAATCACTGAACTGTGCAGACACCTGGGATCCCACCCAGGCTAACCTTCATCCTGCCCCCTACCTTCCCTCCCCCGGCAGGCCATGCTTCCATAAGAACTTCCACGGACACCCCAAGTCTGAGTGCCCCAAGTCAGGGGTCTGTCTCCAGGAGTGGGGAGGTAGAGGTCAGTGTTTTCTTGGCCCTCCGGGCAGTTGAGCCTCCCCTGAAAATGCTGGGGGTGAGGGTGAGCTGGATACCCCAGGGTGGGGGCTGGTGACTCTTGAGTCTGTGTTCATGTGATTGGGGGGGGGCATCTCTAGTCTAACACCCTGCACCCCGGTTGCCCTGTTGCCATCAGCACCATCCTTTGGCACATCTCCTGGAGCCAAGCCCCATCTCCCTGCACCCCCATCGGGGAGTCTATGCAAATTGACCCCACCCACAGAGATGGCCAAGGCCACTGAACCTATGGGGACCTGTGCGGGCAGCAACGCTCACCTCCAGTGCCCCGTGCCTGTACACACACCCCAGCACATCCCCGGTGGTGTTTGCAAAGCCCTAGCCAAGGACGCAGCAAGAAAACGCGGGACGACGATAGGAAAGGAAGGGGCCAGTGTGACCTGCATTGAGGAGGGCGTGATGATGCAGGAAGGTGGCTGTATGACAGCCCAACTTAACCTCCCAGCTGGCCCATCTGCGGGCTGATGAAGCTCTGCTGATGTGGCCTCACTCAAGCGCCCGCAGGAGCCTCTGCTCTCACCAAGGCCGGCCAAGGCAGGGCTGCCAAGGGAGCAAGCCCCCAAGTGCAGGTGCACATAGGACCCTGCAGGCTCGGCCTACTGTGCCCCAGAGGCAAGCTGGTGGCACACCAGGCCTACACAGGAGGTGGGGAAGTTCCCCCTTCCCTGGTGAAAGCACGAGAAAGTCACCTGGCAGAGCCGTGGCTAAGAGGAGGGTGTGGCTGAAGGATGCCATCACAACCCTACTGCAAACTCTAGCAGTAAACTCCAGTCACTTCCCAGGCAGCGAGCAAAGTCACAGGCGTGGTCGCAAACTGACTGAAACTGTGCTCGAATCCGACAGTGGGAAACAAAAAAGACTAAACGAGCGGCCTGCATCCCCTGACCTCCGATTTTCCTGCAGAAGCATCTTGGCGTTATAAAGGCTCTAATTATTGTCACATTAATCTATAATTCAAAGCAATTCCCGTCTAAATCCTAAGGCTATTGCTTTTAATGGAATTTCACTTGATTCTAATGTTTATCGAGGGGAGTGAATGTCCAAGAGGGCGATGTGATTTTGCCAAATTAGCATCGAAAATATAATTGGGCTGGAAACACAATTTGCTCGCTTGTTCAGTTTATTATCTCTTCTTCGCCGCTAAAACATAAACTCCTTGGAAATAGAGGTTTTGCCTGTTTTGTTCAAGGCTATCACAGAAACTCAACCCCCAGAACAAATATCCATTGAGCCAGTGATAGAGATGGGAGGTGACAGCTACTCCTAAGATTGGTGGCCAAAGAGGCAGAGATTCAGATCTGTTATTTAAAGCTACAAAGGAGGTGGAGGAGCCAGCATAATGCTCCCCCCCAGCCCTCAATTCGAGATGTCCACATCTTAATCTCTAGAACCAGCAGTTTGGAGAAGCTGGAGACCTGCATTGCTGGCTTTGAAGGTGGAGAACAGGGCGTGAGCCATGGGGCACAGTGGTCACTCACAGCTGGAGAAGACCAGGAGAGGCCTTCTTCCCTCAGCACCCTTAAAAGGATCCAGCCCTGCTGGTGCCTTGTTTCCAGGACTTTGAGCTTCTAGAACTCTAAGGGCATAAACTGGTGTTGTTTTGGGTGCTGTGTCATGTGGTAGATCAGCAGCAGGGAATGAATCCAGGTACCCAGAGAAAAGTTACCATACCAGTGGAAGTGCCCCCAGCGTGCAGGGAGAGGTGACAAGTCTGTCCCTGGTCCTCCTTCCCTCTCCAGCGTGCATGGACTGGTTATCAAGGGCATGTCTGACCTCCCTGTATTTTTTTTTTTTTTTTGAGACTAGGTCTCGCTACTTTTGCCCGTGGAACCACAGGCTCTCGTTGCCCGGGGTACCACAGACTCAAGCCATCCCCAGTCTCAGCTTCCCAGGTAGCTGGGATGACAGGTGTGCGCCACCACACCCAGCTATTTTTTTGGAACTAAGTCTCGCTACGGGCCCCAGGCGGGACTCGAACCGCGATCCCTAGCCCCGGCCACTTCATAGGCTGAAGCTTACAGGCACGAGCCACCGTGCCCGGCTGACCTCCCTGTAAACGCCCTTGAAGAGCCCTCTCCTGCGGCCATTCTCACAGAGCACTGCCCAGGCCTCCGAGACTCGTGACATGCAGTGGAATAGCCAGAGAGAGCTGGGAATGGTGGCACGTGCCTGTAATCCAAGCTCTGGGAGGTCAGAGGCCCGGGATCTCTTGAATTTGCGAGTTCAGGACTCCCCCAGGCAATATAGTGAGACCTGGTCTCAAAAAAGCAGATGGGCACAGTGGCGGACGCCTGTAATCCCAGCTACTTGGGAGGCTGAAGTTGGGGATCGCTTGAGTCTGCAGGATCGGGACTACCCCGGGCAACATAGCGAGACCTAGTCAGCTAAGGGGGAGGACTGATGTGCTGGTCAGCTAAAGGGGAGGACTGTTGCAGGCATTTGTCTCTGGCTGTGGACACCTTTCTTCCGTCCCTGGCCAAGGAGCCTGATTTTGTCTGGTGCTTGATCACCCTGACCCTTAGCGGGTGGCAGGCCTGTCACCCAAGCATGGCCGGCCAGATGCTCTGTCCTGACCTTGGGTCCGGAGCCAGTGCTGAAGCACGGGAGGGCAGCTTCAAAAGCACGGAGTTCACGCCATGAGGGAGCGTGCTAAGCTGGCCAGAGCTCCTGCCCACAGAGCCGGTGTCGTGTCCAGTGGTGGCGGAGACCCCACGCTTCTCCCCGTGCCATGGTTTCCCTGCTCACGGGCCTTGCCTGTTATTTGGAGAAGAGAAGGCTGCTGATGGAGGTTGGGGGCAGGCACCTTGAGGAAGACACGGCCACACAGCAATGCGGAGCTGCCTGAAGCTGGAAGAGGCAGGGAGGACCCAGCCCTGGAGCCTCTGGAGGAGCTCACCCATCACCTTGACCTTGGACCTGTGCCTCCAGGACTGTGAGCAACCAATGTCTGTGGTTTAAGCCCCTCTGCCTGTGCCTACAGAGTTTTTGTCACCAAGTCCCAGGAAGCTGATGTCCCTCCCTCTATGGAGTCCCTGGACCCAGCAGGCCATGAGGAGGGGCGCTGGTGTGACCTCCATGGGCATGGGCCTCTAAGCCTTCAGACCCTGCACCCCATTCCTTCAGCAGACACTTGCTGGGGTGCTGCTAGCTGGTTGCAGAGCCTGCTCAGACCCCGGGCGAGAGGGTCATCTTTATTTTGTTGCTCAAATCTTTCCAGCTTTGGCCACCTGTCTCTTGTGAGTTCTCACTGCATCCTCCTAGGCCACCTTGGATACGTAGCTTTGTCTAGTCAGCACATCCTTACTTTCTAGAATGAGAGGTTGCTCCAGACTCCTCCCACACACCCTGTCTGAGACCCTGGAGTCGGCCTTTTCTCCAGGGAGCCATGCTCTGTCTGTTGGAAGATGGGCTCTGAACTCGAGCTGTAGGTGCCAGCAGTGAGAGGGGAGTGTCATTCATTCCAACCCTCTCAGCTGCCAGAGCAGCATGTACACGTGCCAATTATGTGTGTGCCTGCGTCTCTATTCCTACACCATCTGCGCCTCAAGCAAACTAGGTCCATATTCCTACTCAGGGTTCCAAGTCCTTTTATACCCACGTTATTTCCGCCTCTCTCCCAGCACTCCCTCGTCTGTCACCTCGCATCATGGTTCCCACCACCTGCCAATCACTGACTTAGGTGATGACACAATTCCTTGGTCCCTTTCTGGTGGCATCAGAAGTGTGGGATTCTATCAAACTGAAAAGCTTCTATACAGCAAAAGAGACAATAACCAAAACAAAAAGAAACCCAACAGAATGGGAAAACAATTTTGCCCTCCACAAAAGTGATAAGGCTGTGATAACAAAGATCCACAAAGAACTCACACAACTTAGCAAAAACAAAGCAAAAATCATGGTCAAAAAAGGGGGAGAAGAACTGGAAAGACACTTCTCCAAAGAGGAAATATATATGGTCAACAGGTATATGAAAAAATGCTCAACGGCACTAATAATCAGGGAAATACAAATCAAAACTACAATGAGATACCACCTTATACCAGTAAGAATGGCCCATATCAGAAAAATAGACAATGACAAGTGCTGGTGGGGATGTGGAGAGAAAGGAACATGCTTACACTGCTGGTGGGAATGCAAACTGGTCCAGCCACTATGGAAAGCAGTGTGGAGGACCCTCAAACTACTGAAAATGGAACTACCATTCAATCCAGCAATCGCTCTTCTGGGAATCTATCCAAAGGATACAAAAACATTCAAAAGAACAACTGTACTTGGATGTTTACTGCAGCACTATTCACAACGGCCAAGATATGGAAACAAACCAAATGTCCCAAAACTGATGATTGGTTGAAAAAGATGTATATTTATACAATGGAATATCATGCTGCGATCAAAACTGACAAATATGAAGCATTTGTGATGACATGGATGGACCTAGAGGGAATCCTATTAGCAGAAATAAGTCAGAAAGAAAAAAGTCGTGCTTGTAAGCTTCAGCCTATGAAGTGGCCGGGGCTAGGGATC
>PVHY01016957.1:0-25661 GCA_004024945.1 Uropsilus gracilis
ATAGCTAGCAAAAAAAAAAAAAATGAAGGAAAACATAAACAGTATTTTCAATTAATGCAGAGATTGTGAAGCAGGTAAGTCACAAACTATATCCAGAAAACTATTCTGCTTCAAGATGTTTTAAAGGAAGAGGGGAAAGGAAGTTGCACTGTACAATAAAGCTTCAGATTGCTGAAAGAGCAGACTGCACAGAGAAAAGGACGGAGGGTGTGGGGCTAGGGGTTCCCTACCTGGGTCAGAGGGATGACCCTCTCCATGCGGAGCATGCGGTCCCTCAGGGCCTGTAGCTCTCGGTCCTTGCTGCTGTTCTGCAGCTTCACCTCCTGCAGAATCCCTGTCAGCTTGTCGATGTGAGCCCGGAGGTCCTCCACCTCTGCTCCTCGGGCTCCCTCCTCACCACCACCACCTCCACTTCCACCTTCTTCCTCGCCCACTGTGTCCCAGACATCCCGGGCTACAGCTCTCCAGGCATCTCCAGGCCCTTCAGGTTTGCCGTAGGTGCGACACAGCTCCCGCATCTTGAGGGCGGCCAGGGCCTCAATCTCAGCCCGCCCATGGCGGAAGTCAGCCAGGGCCACCTCATAGCAGATTTCCTTCACTGCCTGCATCTTCAGGTCAGCCATGGTGGCCCAGCGGGGATCTTTGCCCTGCAGTCGCCGACGCTGTGGGATCTGATACACCCTTCGAGGGGCCCTGCGCTTGCCGCTGCTAGGCAAGCCACAGCGTTTGACAATGGTCTGGACCGTGGTGGGGGGCAGCTGCTCCCTCAAGGAGGAGATGAGTCGCCAGCTCTCTTCACAGGACCGCTTGTCAGAGTCATCCCCACTGTCAGAGTCTGCGTACTAGAGTCAGAGAGAAAGCAGGAGAGGACTAAGGGATGCCCAGGGATGTCTGTGGAAACCGTGCCCCCTTGCACAGATGGCTTAACCCCTGCTGTCTGCATGCAACAGACATAACAATAGTACTTCCCTCAGGCACACTCTGAGAATGATGTGCACAAAGTGTGAGGAACAGGGACTGGCACAAAGAAAGTGGTCCATAAATATTAGTCATACTATTTCTAGTCTACATTTCTTACATATATTGTTGCTCAGGATGAGGATACAGATTTATAAGTAACAGTACAGGAGTTACTTAGATATAGTTAAAACTCACAGGCCACACAGGATAGACTAGAGTCAGGGAAGCCTGGGTCAATTGCATCACACTTTCCTCCCCACGTCACATTCCCTTCTATTTGCTTCTCCCCAACGTTACCCCTAACCCCTCATCCCCAGGCCCACTTCCCATCTAGCTCAGATGGCAAGAACCAAATGTGGACTCAGGCAGAAGTGCTTCCTGCTAGGCTGTTCACATGCCTACCACCCAACTCCTGCCAACTTCTCACCAGCCGCTGCTGTTCCAACAGAAGATCGGCCTCTTCCTTTTCTTTCCGGTACTGATTCTCCAGATCCTGCAGCCTGGGGTTGGGATGGGAAGGAAAGAACCACCGTGTGGCTTCCTGAGCCATCTCAATGGGGCATCTGACAGCAGGAAGATACTAAGGGAGGCCCAGAGGATACCAGAGTGCAGGACCCGCTTCTTGTACCTCTTCTCCATCTCCAGCTTGATGTCAATGCCTTGCTGCTCCAGCAGTTCCTTCTGGGCAAAGTTCCAGTCAACTGGCTCAGAGGGCGGTCCTGGGGGTGGGGGGACCCCTCGTTCCCTTTCCAGTCGTGCCTGCTCCGGGTGATTGAAGCGGAAAACGTGGTTCTTGCCCATCACAATCCTATTCCCTGGAGATGGGAGGAGGGAAAAGTGGACTTGCTCCCTTATAGCAGCAAACCCATACCCACGGTATAGAAGGCCTGATACGCAAGTCCTGGGGGCCCTGACACCATCCCAAGTCTGAGCGTAGTCAGAGCCAAGGCTTTCCCAGCTGCCCCAAAAGCCAACCATCCCTGACAGCCAACAGGAATGAGAAAGATGGCATTCTCTTCCTGCTGCCCTGGGGTAACAAGTGAATCCAAAACCTGAACCATAGCCTTCACTGCTTAGTTTCTTTTTTATATCCTGGGCTGTTTTCTACTAATTTCTGGGTCCTGTCCCAGGAGTCACCCAGAAAGGTCTGCCCTAGGAATTCCCACACACAGCATGGTCAAAACCCACACTCCATGGCACTTCCTCTACCTGACTTCAGCACCTGTGGCTCCGTCACCAGTTTCCCATTGACATAGGTCTCAGCTCCTTCACAAGGCTCCAGGGTGACCACCACTGAGGAAGGGAGAGAGCAAGGGGAGTGATTAGAACTTGATGGGGGTAGGGGATGGTCACAGATTCCCACTTTGCATTACCCCCCAAACCACACATGCACCCTCAGTCCCACCCCCCAGTACCTGTCCAGGGTGCCATGGCCCCTCTGGTGGCAGGCAGCACGGGAAAGGAAGAGCAGAAGGAGGGTTAGAGCCCCAGCTATAATCCCCAGGAGCCTCTGCAGGAGCTCCCTACTCACCCACCACCATCCTCCCCAGCAGTGGTCTGGGAAATCAGCAATTCTCAGAAGGCTTCTCTCATGCCTATGCCTTTCAGATGTACATCCTTCCTCTCCAACTAGCACTATTTCTGGCCAGACCTGGATTCCTCCAGCAGACTCTAAGCCCACCTCCATCTGACACATCCTGCAAACTGCCACCTGACTAATCTCAAGCCACAGCCTACAGATCTATCTTTATAAGCTAAGATAAAGTCCACCTTGCCCAAACATCTTGTGCTCCTCCATACAGAAGTCACGGAGCCTGATGCTGGCTGTGACATAAGACTGCAGGAGGCCTCAAGGAACAGTACCCCACTGGCATGAAGGGAGCCCTGCATTCCAGAGGCTCTGTGACTCCTTAGCTGAGGGACACTGGGCTAGCTACCTAACTTCTGTGAGCATCTACATGATAGGATAATGAGGTTTTCCTTTCTGGGCTCAGGTAAAATGGCATGTAAGGGTAAGATTCTTTTACATTAAAAACAACAAAGAAGTCAAAATGAATTATAATACATGGCAGAGAAGTGACTATTGAAGCTGTCAGAGTACTAAGAAGGCAGAGAGAAACTCAACTTAGGGAAGGGGATTATGGGAAAGTGATAATTTTTAAGTTATTACTTGAGGGGAGACATGGACTTCATGGAAGAGAAATGACAAAGAGAAGGATGGACAGGAAGCTAAAGCATCACCATGTGTCTAAGAACAGCAGAAGAGAAGATGGGGTGGATGCAGTGGGTACCAGTCTATGACTATCACTACCTTGATTTCCCACCATGCCCCAAAATTCACTCATCCACTCCACAAACACACTGTGCCTCTGCTATAGGCCAGGTACTATTTTAGGCCTTGAAAGCACTGTGGAGATAAAAAACCAAAACCCCTGCTCTCATAGAGCTCACATCCAACTGGTAAGACAAGACAATAAACAAGTAAATCAGCAGGTAACCTGAAGCCAGGAAGGAATGGGTGTTATGGAGGGAAAATCGGGCCAGGAGAGGCCAGGCCAGGGCAGCCTGTCCAGGTATAAACCCACAGCAACCTGTATTAAGGCAGCCTGGGGCGGGGCTCAGAGCACAGTCCTGGAGTCTACCCTCTTCCAGTTCTGTGATCATCATCAAATTCTCTAACCCCAGAGAATCCCAGTTTCCTCATGTGCAAGCTGTGTGAGAAAATGTAGAGGCATAAAGCAAATGGTACGAAAAGTAGTAGCTATTCTACGTCCACACTGCTGTCTGTGCTGCCACTCCTCAGCCTGTCCTTGGCTGTCTGAAATCTATTAGGAACAAAGGCCCCAATGAACTGACTCGTTAGGGCCCCCACCCTCTGGGGCAGTGGTCATCTGCTTTCATAGTGATTTAACAGTTTTATGCCTCTCATCTACCTAAACACACTGAGCTCTAGGCTCACGTCTTGACCTTGGATGGTTTTGGTACTGTGGCAGCACGTGGCTCAAGGCAACCACAGAACAGGAACTCAGCAATAATTCACTAGGCTGAACTGATTCAACCGCCTGCAGGCTGCAATGCCGGAAGCATTTGCAGCCACTTGGGACTTAAAGCAGACCAGAACAACTGTGTTAAAAGTGCTGACCCTGAACCAAACTGAAGCCTGACCAGCATGTTTTAAACCTAAGCTGGAAGCTACACGACAGTGTCTTTTCCTATTTTAAAAGGAATCTGACCACGCAAGCTCATCTCTGTCCCTTCAAATATGGCAAGTGGGCATTTTGTCCAGATCTCTGAGACAACACATGGGCTCCAGGCTGATAGAGCGCTCATATGTGACACATCGTGCCTTTCTGCCCAGCTCATTTCCCAGAGCACAACTTCATCTGGGCCTAAATGAACTCAAATGAGTCCCTAAAAAACAAATGACTGAGTCAGAACAAAACAGTGACACCTTGAACCAAATGAGAATTTTTATTGGTATGTCAGACAGGCTACTTTCTTCAGCCTTCAGAGCCTGTCATTCCTAAAAGTTTTGCTGCTATGGTCACACAGGTGGTAAAATCCTCTCCAAGTTTTGGAATGAGAGGGATGTTAACGCCCAGAAACTTTTGCAGTTATAGCTGGAAAAAAACAGCAGGTTTTCCAGAGATAAAACCAGATACTTCACTAAAATAAATACAGGTTTTCATAAAAAATAACCAGGCTGCTGATTGAAACTTAAAAAAAAAAAAAAAAAAATCAAGGAAGAACACAAATCTCTTCTTTACCAAAGTCTCACCCTCTGGAAAGCCACAGCATCATGCTTCTAAAGGGAGAGCCTTGCCACTCCCTGCCCATTACAACAGTCTGCACTCCCAGGGTGGGTAGAGATAGTTGGGCCCTTGGTAGTATCACAATGCTGACAATGATCTCCAAGTTCCTCTGAGAAGAGGACATATCCCCTAATACAGCCAAACTCCCAATGACCAACCCAGACCTTGTGGTGTGTGATTTGGGACATGCGACAGTCTCTCACCAACTGGCTAGTCCACCTTCGCCCCCTCAGTCATTACCTTCTCCATCAGACTGAGGGATGCTTCGGAACAGACAGTGTTGCTCTCGAATGAACTGCCCGGTCAGTTTGATGTCAACATCCACCTGGCCAACCCTAAGGAAACAATAATCGACACTTTCTTAGTGTAAGTCAAACATAGGCCAAAC
Organism: Uropsilus gracilis; assembly: GCA_004024945.1. Taxonomy (NCBI): domain Eukaryota; kingdom Metazoa; phylum Chordata; class Mammalia; order Eulipotyphla; family Talpidae; genus Uropsilus; species Uropsilus gracilis. Next base: position 5,161 of record PVHY01016957.1, read on the forward strand.
CCCTTCTGAACACAAGTTTATCTAACTCAAAGAGCCAAGCATAATTTTCCCCATTTTACAGATGAGAATGTTGTGGCTCAAAGAGGTAAAGTCACTTGCCCATGATCATGCAGTCAGCAGTGGTGAAGCTGGGATGTGAACCCAGATCTGCCTGACTCCAAAGCCCATGTCCTTAGTCACTGTGTTACAGAGCAAAGGGAAGAAGGGGCATAGAGTGGACACCCTCAGCCACAGGTCCCCCAGCCTCCCCTCAGGGTGGATCACACTGAGGTCTTACTCCCCAGCTATGATCACCAAGGTCCCATGTTGTTGGGGGACAGTAGATCATGCTGAGGTCTTACTCCCCAGCTATGATGATCATCAAGGTCCCATGTTGTTGAGGGAACATGGCAGCTATAAATGCCTGTGGTATGAGAGAAAGGGACACACTCATCCCTTTAACTCCACGAAATAATTGAGAAGCATGGAGTACTAGCCAGTGAAACCACCTGCCCTCTGCCACCAAATTTGTCATGAACACTATCCCCCAACAACATGGAACCAAGGTCACACTTCCCTTCTCTACCTCCCATCCCAGGTAGGGGTACACCAAGGGATACCAAAGTAATGATGCCAGGAGCTAGGAATGCAGTGTTCTGAGTTTCCCATTGACTCCTCTACCCTGGTAATTTAGGAGCTATCCTCAGAAGTACTGGTAGAGTTTGGTCCCAGGAGGTGTCTCGCCCACACCAAAGTGGTGGTTGGAGACAGGATGACTGCTGAGCAGCCAGGCTCAAGAACATTTCAGGACACCTGATGAGTGGGGGCAGCTGTTTAGGGACCTGGAGTGTCGCCAGTAAGGTCACCAGGAGAGGGAAACCAGTGTATCTGTCCCTCTGCAACCATATCCCAAAAGGAGAGCTTCCCCACAGGCCACTGAGTCAATACTACCTGGTGACGCCATCTTTGATGTGGTAGAGCAGACATTCAGACATCAGGGGGTCTTCATTCAGGTTCACCAGATGGGGAGTCTGAGGGGGAAAGGGAGTAGTCAGGGGCTTCAGCAGACATCTACCCCTCTTATGTTCCAGCATGCCTTCTTCCCCATCTCACTCTTGGAAAACTCTCCAATTCTCCCAGCTCCCACTCACCTTGAGTGAACCACCCTATCTCATACACACAAGAACCATACAAAACAACCATGCATGTACCTCCTCCTTCTAGATCAATACTCGCAAAGCCTCATTTATTCTGAGGCACTTCAACCCACCAATGTCCTTGAACAGAAGCCATAGGATCCACCTGCCCTCGCTCTGCTTTCCTGGTGCCCCCTTGGTCCCTAGGCCATATCACTATTCCCCTAAAAATGCATCTTGCCTCTTTTTTGGGTCTAATAGAGGAACTAGGTTAGCAAAGGTGAGTATTTCCCACCTCTCAGTCCAGTTCGAATTTCTTAGATGTGCAAACAAACTGCTCTTATAATTACAGTTTTAAAATCAGAGCTGGGCATGGTGATGCACAACAGCTTATGGAGTCGCGGTGGGGTCTAGGGATCGCGGTTTGAGTCTCAAAAAAAATAAAACAAAATAAAGTATCAGTCTAATTCAAAAGAAAATAAAACAAACCCATTCCTTAAAGCAGACTCCACACCCTTCCCTGACCACTGCCCTTCCCTGGGCTGATTTCACCTGGAGCCAGGGTCAGAGCACAGATGTCTGGGCCTGCATCTAGCTGGGCCTCCCTGATGGAATCCACCTCACATACCTGGCTAACTATTACGTTCTCCACGTAAAAAAACAAGCCCACTCCCTTCCCCCAGCACACCTTTTCTTGGCGTCTCATGAAAACCCCACCCTCCCTAAGCATGTCGCTCTGGCAGTGTATAAGCCTTGTTGCCTCCACCCCACCTCTCACCACTGGCTGCCAAGCCCAGGGAAGTCTCCCTCCCAACCCACTGCTGCCTCATTCCACAACTGTCTGCGTGCTCTGCAACACCCTTTCACAGGCTGACCTCTAGCCATGTCCCTGGATATCCTGCTCCTGCTCATGTCATGCCATGGCCTCTCAGACCGCTCCAGCTGGCAATGCATACTCATCTCATCTGAGCCTGCTGAGTACACTGGGGTCCCTTGGCTTTCTCACAGACAGGCCCCAGCCCATCAACCCCCAGTGCCTTTTCCGGGTTCTCCTTCTGTTCTCCTGTTCAGTGGACTGAGGTGTGCTTACTCCAGAAGCAGGACTCCCATATCACTGACAGCTCCAGAAGTCTAGGAGCCCCAGGAGATACTCGTCCTGTTCCCTTGTCCAGAATAGCCTCACTGACAGCCCCACCCCTGGTCCCACTTGTCAAAATTATTTACTTCTTTCATCACCCCTCATGATCTGTCTCAGATGCCGCTTCCTCCACTAAGTCTTCCAACTGAACACATGATCCTCCATCTCCATTCTACATAGATTTACTGTGGGCTTCCTGTGTGAGACCCCAGTAAGGTACTGGCAGGACAGAGAGATGAGTCACACCCACATGCTGCTGTCATGTCAATGAGGAAATCAGGGTCAGCTTGGGGAGATGAGACCAGATGTGGAAATGCCAACCTGGGACTGAGTGCCATCGAATCCTGGGAGGGGCTCACCAGCAGAGACCATAAAGTGAAAGGCTGCAGGAGCTTGGCAGCATCAAGAAGGACTACACAGAAGACAGCATGGGACCGGGACTTTGGTGAGGATGAGATCACACAGTAGGCTGCTTATTTCAGGTGAAAGAAGGTTAAACAAAAGCACACTGGCAGGAAAGCATAGGGAGTAGGAGAGTAAGCCAAGAGTCTAGGCCCCACAATTCTCTGAACAGAGCCCCAGCCTATGCTAGAGGTGGAGCCGATGGGTATCGGTATGTCTGCCCCTCCACAAAGGCATCTCAGCAACACCATGTAACACCTTTTCTTCTCCCCAGGGATGCCCAGCCCCCCAACAACCACCCCCTCACACACACACACACACATACACACTCTGCAGCATCAGGCCTACTCTGGGTCTAGTGAACACCGACAGGCTCAGGAAGCAGAAAGTGATCCACCCCTTGGGAGAGGGGACATGATTTAGGACAGTGTTTTTTAATCTTTGTTTAGCCCTGGAGCCCTTTGTTCCAATGAAACCTTACCTATGAGCCTAAGACGTCAAACAGGTAAATCAGAGAGCTGTTCAGGTCGAGGTTGGGGGTGGGCAAATCAAAGCTGTACCCCATCCTTCCACATACACCTTAGCCCTTAAAAAGGAAGTTCCAAGTCCAGTTTGAAATCACTGATTTGGGAAGTCCTAGATCTGAGGCATGGGGGCAAGGAGGCCCCAGAAGGAGGCTTTCCCGAAGGTTCTTGCTTCCTCTCCACGGCAAACTGTAGCTTAATTTTCCACCTGGCCATTTCCAGGTTGGAGCCATAGCCATGAAACCCACTTCCCCAATAAGTCTAACAGTTCTCCCTCTGAAGTACACAGGCCCTTTAAGTGATGAGAATGTGTTCATCCACACCCTCTTGAGAAAAGCAAAAATGGGGGGCTGGGCACGGTAGCTCGTGCCTGTAAGCTTCAGCCTATGAAGCGGCCGGGGTTAGGGATCACGGTTCAAATCCCGCCTGGGGCCCATAGCGAGACCTAGTTCCAAAAAAATAGCTGGGTGTGGTGGCGCGCGCCTGTAATCCCAGTTACCTGGGAAGCTGAGGCTGGGGATTGCTTGAGTCTGTGGTACCCCGGGCAACAAGAGCCTGTGGTTCCACAGGCAAAAATAGCAAGACCTAGTCTCAAAAAAAAAAAAGAAAAGAAAAGCAAAAATGCATTACACTACTGACACATCCTTTGTTACCTATCAGACTGATAAAGATCAAAAAATTGAAGAGGCATGGTTATAACCTTTGAAGGGCACTTTGGCAAAATAGACCAAAATTTTACATCCATTTGATCCAAAATCTCCACTTCCAGGAATCTGTTCTGCGGACAACACTTCTACTTAAGATTATGCAGTGGGAATAGTGTTTATAGCATTAAAGAATGGGAAACAACTGAAGGAAGTTGATTAAATTATTTATCATCCAGCTATACAATAGAATATTGTGACACCAAGAAAAATCGACAGAATAATGAATAAAGCAAAGCACGAAGCATGCAGCCACTATTTTCCCAGTGTGTGTGCATATGTGGGTAATTGCACCCAATACATGCCTGTGCATGCAACAGACCACCTCTACGACACACCAGGAACTGACGTTACACTTTCCTTCAGGAAGGGAAGCTGAGGGTTGGAAGGAAAGAAACTTCCTGTCCCTGTACCACCTTTCAGTACTTTCAGAAAGTTTCCATCTGGTATATACCATTTTTACAAGAACAAGAACAATGAAAAACAAACCCCATTTTGTTGGTGGTTAGGTTTCAGCAGGTAACATCCCATCATGAGCCCTTCAGGGAAGAATCAACAGCACCCTACCAAATTCTCCACTCCTTTCTACCATTTCTCCAGGCTGCAACTGTGGCTGCTGCAAGCCATACCAAGAACCAAGTCTGACCCTTCCCCCAGACGCAAGGCTCAGGATGCCAAAGCCCTGGGTACCCAGCTCTAGACCAGGCCTTCACCCCACTTGGCATAGTCAGTGAGTCACCCACAGCTCTCACTCCCTCACTGCACCTTGGGCTAGGCAAGGCAAACCCTCTCCTGTCCAAAGATCTCTGCCTGCTCAGTATACACGGCCCTGAACTTATGAAATCAGGAGAGCCTCCTTCCAGTCACCCTCCACCCGTTCCAGACAGCTCCAAGTGATCCTGTCTGGTCCCAACTTAGGACCTTATCCTGCTTCACTCCTACCAGGGACCAGACGGGTGTGGCTGGCTCCCGGTGGGACTGGAAGTTCCTGCTTTTCTCAAACTGGTCTCCACATCATCCCTTTATCATATACAGCCATGCTGGCTTTCCACAGTCAGTGTCACAGTCAGTTTCCACTCTCACTGGCCATCTCTGTGCCATGCTAGTTGTTAAAAAGATTTTGGGTGTCATTCCTGCCTCCAGCTGAACCAGCCACCAGCTGAGCCTGAGCATGCCTTGCTTCCTTCCTTCCTTCCTCTCAGCAAGGATTTACCCCCAGACAGCAGGCAGCAGGTGTGCTCAGGCACCCACCAGTGTGCCCATTCTGTAACCAGGAGCTCAGCCTAATGCCCTTCCTGCTCCTCTCTACTCCCCAAATCCAGTCTGTCCAATTCAGACTCCACCTACCAAACCACCTTTTTGAGGAACCCAGTATCCACACAGCTCCAGGATGCACTGACACTTCCATCTTTAAACCTCCTGCTGCATTTACAATCCACGTCTTAAGAGTGTAGTGCATACTCCTCCTCTATTCCCTTTATAACCTTGTCTACCCAAGCTATCCTTCTAAAAATGTATTTTCAGTTACTTTTCTTGAGTAGGTAATACATGCACAGGATATAATATTCAAATGATTCAAAAAAGCATACAGTGAAAAAACCCTATGCCGAACACCCCCCCAAATTCCCAGTTCCTTTTCCTCTCTCTGGGGTAACTACTATAACCAATATTTTATGAATCCAAAGATAAATTTTAAGGATGAGCTCACATATACCTGTGGAAAATTATGTAAATACTCAGGTTCTAAGCAGCTTTTAAAATCCCACTAAGGGCCAGGACCCTGTCCGTGGTCCCTGAAGTCCCTGACCACTTAACAAGCACTTGATTCTCTGGCTGAATGTCAGATGAAGGTAGAAGGCAGGATGACTGGACAACACTAAGAGAAGGTAGCAAGAGTGGGCAGAGAGGAGACAGGGGGACAATCCAGAGATCTCAAAGATCAGAGCTAGAACTCATTACTCTGCTACTTTGAACCCTCTTCTCCAAGCATCCAAAGTCTCCTAGGCTTCCTCCCCTAACCCCTCACTCACCTTCTTTGGAGAGAAGACACCCACAGTTCCCCCATCCTCCCGGACAGCCACCCCCATCTCAGCCAGCAGAGCTTCTCTGTGGGCAAAGGAGAAGTTAATGTTGGTTTTATCATTGCTAACCAAGAACGCCTCCCCTTCCCTCCCAACCTTGGTTCCTTCCCAGGCTCCCCCCATGCGCACCTCTCCATTCTTAGGGCTTCTGTTTTACGTAGCTTCTCCTCCCAGGTCTCATTCAACTCAGCTATAATTTTCTCTGTTTCCTGGGGACATATGATGGGCAGAGCTCAGGATGGTCTGGGACAAGCACCTACCACGTGGACCATGCCAACCCCTGGGATCCTTTCTTCCCCTTTAACCCTGATTTTGGAGAACAGTTCTCCCAGAGGTCCAAGACTTCCACCCCTTGTCAGTTCCAGCTACCAACCTGTAGCCTCTCCATGGCCTCCTCAGGCCCAATCTGAGGTTCAGTGTTGGGGGAGAAAGATGGCTCCAGCTCCCCATTGTGTACTGGGGGAGAAGAGGGAGAAGATGGGGCAGGGGGAGATGACAGAGCTGGCAAAGCACCTCCAGGACTTCCCTCATCCACCTTTAGGCCTGAGAGGGAGAAAAAGGTAAGAGAATAAGAGTAATGCAAAATTGAACTGATGGGAGACAGAGAGAAGGCTTCATGGAAGACCAGTCTGCAAGGACTTCAGAAGAGAACTGGTCAACCTCCAAGCAGGGGGTCCTCCTACTACAATTTTGACAAATGGCACCCAGTCTCTGCTTGTTCCCCTGCAGGAGTGGCAAGCTCATTACTGAATGAGGCAGTCAGTTCCTTCCACTGTTCGATGATTTACATCATCAGAAACATAGTCACACTGAACTAAAATCTTGCCCCATATCATATGAACCTATTCTCATTCTACCCTTCTGGATAATAGTTTTGCTTCTATAAGACCAACCTTCAAATGTGGGAAAGTGAACATCATGTCTAACTTACTCTACTCTTCTCAAATGTGATATCCTTACTTCTCACACTGGCCCCTCAGTCCCTGAGGCATCAATGGGATGGAAGATAAGACTGAACAGAGTCCACACCTGACACAATCAACATGGAACACAGGCCCTCTAACATGATGCTCTTTGCTGTCAGTAAGACTAAGTGTTATGTTTTAGAGACCATTCCATCGTTGGCTGTCATTAAGATAATCGTCAACTAAATTGACGCTTTCCAAGAACTTTCTCCAAGCAGGGCCCCAGCAGTCAACTCTTTTTCTTTTTGAGACTAGGTCTCGCTATTTTTGCCTGTGGAAATGCAGGCTCACATTGTCCAGGGTACCACAGGCTCAAGCAATCCCCAGCTTCAGCTTTCCAAGTAGCTGGGATTACAGGCACATGCCATCACGCCCAACTATTTTTTTGAAACTAGATCTCACTACGTTCCCTCGGCCGGACTCGAACCGCAATCCCTGGCCCCAGCAGCGGCTTCCTAGGCTGCTGCTTACAGGTATGTGCCACCATGCCTGGCCCCCAGCAGCCAACTCTTAATGATTTCCTGCTTGAACTATAAATGTAGGATTTATTATTTTTTACTGCTCTTGTCCTTTTAGCAGTCCCACAAGCCTGTCAGGGGCACTCTGAATCTTGACTCCCCTAGAGAATCAGTCCCTCCCATCCTGTACCATGTGAGTTATGGTAAGCCTCCTCTATCTGTCTCCAAACCCCTGAGTACAAGAAGGTCTTCAAGGTTCCAGCACTGGGTGAAGGTAAATGAAGGGGGACTAAGGGACATCCCTCAACTGCCCTTCCCCAGAACCCTACCTCCCAGAGCGGAGGCCGAGAGCCCCTGAGCCATGAGCAGTTCCCGTAGCCGAGCCACCTCCTCCTGCAGTTCCCGGATGAGCCGGGCATTAGGGTCCTCATTGATAATGGCATTGCAGCGGATCTGCTTAGTGCGGTCAGCATACCTGGGGGAGGAGGGAGGATGAGAACTAGTGTAAACACACGGGAGAACTGGTGGGATGTAAACACATGGTCTGCTGCCTGGTTCCCTTTCTTCCCCCAGGTCTCAAAGTACCGAGGTTGAGGTGAGAGCCAAGCCTGTCTCACAGGAAGGGTTCTGAGCTACCAGCCTGTGTGCTCCAGGCATTGTCATGTGCTTGCAGCCCTGCCAGAGCTGAAGCCCCACCTGAGCGTGCTGAGGGTCTCCTCGTAGTTGATGTCGGCTGGGCTCAGGGCTGCAATCATTGCTGTGCGTGAGTTCCCACCTATGGAGGGGAAGGAGGGGTAAGTCTGAGCTGGGCCAGGTCTTGAGTCAAGTCAGATTGGGTCACAGGGTCGGAGGGGCCACAGGGGACAGACAGTGTCACTGTCTAGGGTAAGGGGACACTAATAGTTATGGACCTAAGTAACCATGCTGTCCAAAGGTGCCAGGGTGAGGTCAGGAGGACAGCAGACATCTGCTGGAAGTCAGGGATCAGTAAGATGATGATGAAGTCAGCAGTGGGTGTGGGGTCAGAGAGGGGTCACAGGGAGCCAAGTCAGTGAGGTTTAGCAGGGAGGGTGTAGCCCTGGTCTCAGCATCAAGACATCTTCAAAGATGCTCTCCAGGTTGGGAGAGAGTTAATGGGATAACTGGCTCTCAAGTGCTGAGAATCTAGGGATACCAGGAGTTCTGAGAGATGTAACAAAGTTAGTGGCATGATGGCAGGATCAGTGGGGCAGAAGAAGCATCTCACCCAGATTCTCCTTCAGTAGCCAGGTGAGCACAGAGTCCCTGTAAGGGATAAAATCCGACTTCCGCTTCTTTGATTGCTAAGGGATGGAATGGGGAAGGGGGTCAGGGTGGGCCACCTCTTCGTCCTCTTTCCTAGAGCCCCCTCACTTCCCCCCCTGCCGGTCTCACCATATCTGCCAAGGCTGAGATCACTTTCCCTAGAGTAGTCAGAGACTTATTGATGTTGGCACCTTCCTGAAAAGGAATAAGAAACATGGGGAATGAGGCCCTCTTCTTCTACTCTGATCTATTTGCCCCTTTCCTTTCCTCCCCCTATTCCTCCTGCTGGCAGCCAGCAGGATAATTAGAGCCCACCACATACAGCCCCCAAGACTGGTCCCATCCACCCCACTAAGTCCCCTCACCTTCAGTCGCATGCCCCGGGCCCCCGAGGAGTCAGCACGCTCACTTCCAGCAAGGTCCACCAAACTGATCTTACTAACCTGGGGAAGAGGGAAGAGGAAGGAGGTGACTGGGGCCAGTGAGAGCAGAGCAGGCAATCAGGGGACACCAAGCAGGGATTTGGGCAGTTAGCAAGGGATGGAAAAAGCCAGGGGGGTCAGGGGAAGGGAAGAAAAAGAAGTGGAATATATAGATAGTATCAATAGCTTGGCTGCTTACCCATTTGTTCATTTATTCATTTACTCATATTACAAGCCCACTAGGTAAACTACAGACACAGTAGGATCCAACCTGCCCTAGGGAGTCCAGTCAGAAGGACAAACAAGGCAACAGGAAACTGCACCACAATGATCTGCTAGGGAAGCAGAAGGGGGCTAAGGGAGACCAGAGGAGGCATTTGGCCCTACAAGGGTGGAGAAGGGTGCTTTACTCATATCACTGTGGTATTAATGGAGGGAGAGGTGAGGCACGGGAATGGAGCCCACCTTTTCTGAATCCAGCCCAGTGAGCTGGTCGTGGCAGCGCTGTGTGAAAACAATGGTGAAGACAGCATGGGAACGGCTGCTGGTCTCATTCATGTTGGTAGCAGCCACAGTCCTGGGGACAGTGGGAGAGAATGTCACTGAGTTATGCCTCACCTTTCCAACCCTGGCTTCCTGCCTCCACTTTATCAGCCTGCCTCACCGAGCCTTATTTCCACAGTCCATGAGGTCAGCGATGTCTGCATAAGAGGTCACAGCCAATTTAGACAGGTCCTGCACATAGGGGCCCAGGATGGGGTGCTCCCGGACCCGAAGAGAGCCCCGGCTCTTGGGGTTCAAGAGGTCTCGTACCCGCTCACAATAGATTTCCATATAGCTCACCTGAGTGATAGAAGCAAATATGAAGCAAGAAAACCAGCAATGATACTAACAACAAAACTCACCCTAAAATTCATTATGGCTAACATACACTGAACATTTACTCTGCCACCAGGTGTGGCACAAAGCACTTTATATATGTGAGCTCAATGATCTAACCACCAAGGGCGTGGGGTAGCTCAACATTGCCATTTCACAGGTGAACATACTATCGAGGAGCTGGAGCTGGGGGATGAAGTCAAGTGCCCGTAGTCACAGTTAACAACTGCACAGCCAGGAGTACATCCCAGGTTGTCTGACTCCAGAGACTGAATCATTCTGCTCACCCACTTGCAGCCTACCAATCCCATCTCTACCACCCACCAAAACCTGGGCTTACCTCCACAGAATAGGACAGTTCAGTGCTCTGGTTCTTACTAACACGAGAGAAGAGGTCCTCGCAGAGCTAGAGGGGAACACAGAGAAGCTATTGTTCAAGCAAGCCTGCGGTGCTCAGCTCTGTGTCCTAAGCAACCCTGTTAAACCCTCATCAGAATCCTAAGGGAAAGGCTATTCCCCTTGTACATATGGGGAAACCTCCAAGTGGTCTAGAGATGTCCAGGAACCTAGGTTAGTATTCAGCGAGCTGAGACACAAACCCAGGATCCTGACCACAGAGTCAGCATGCAAGGCCACTATTTTGCCTTGTTAGGGGAACTGTGATCAATGCTGTATCCATCACTGGCTTTCCCACAGTCAAGAGCCTGACTATGGCTCACAACCTGAAGAACTACACTTGCAAGCAATTGTGAGAAATGGTAAAATAGTAAGTGGTAGAACCAAGGGTCAAACCCAGGGCTCTCTGATGCCAAAGTTTTAGCTCTTTTAACTGAGCTCACTGCCCCTTGTCAGGGCAAAAGCTCCCCTCCCCAAAGGGCCTTAGATGGCCAGCTTGGAGCCATTCCCTCCCCATGACATTCCCTATCACTGATGGCTCCCTACGTCGCTCTGCCCCATAACCTCAGATCCTGCTTTCCTCCCTTAGGGCTAGCTAACGATGCTCTGGCCCAGGCTGCCCTGCCAGGGCCCAGGCCTGTACCTGGGGCACGATGCCCTGTTGCCCAGGCTCCTGCCGTCCCATCATAGTGTAGGATTTCCCAGCCCCGGTCTGCCCATAGGCAAAGATGCACACATTGTAGCCTTCAAAGGCATGGAGCAGCATTTCTTCTCCGATGTCCCGATAGACCTGCTGCTGAGAGGCAAACTGGGGGTCCTCGGCCTAAGTGAGAAGGGAGGGCAAGCAGAGAAAGAGTTCTAAATGACTAATGTCTAAATCCCAAGAGGACTCCCCCCCCATCACTGATAATTGCCCTAAGGTCTTGTGTGCCCCTCTCAGCACTTCCCCCATGGTCATGACCATCCTTGAAGACCCTATCCTAATTATCCCAAAGAATGTCTGTCCTTCCCCATTCTGATACCAGTTCTAATCTAAGGGACCACCCAGGAGTCCTGGTCCTCCCAGCCCAGTCCCAGTCAATCCCCAGGAGGTCCTATTTCCCATCAACACCTCTTCCTGGAACCTAAATTTCTTCCATCCCTCATTGCTTAGCTTTCCCCCCAACCCAATGGCCTCACCGAAGTATGTGACCAGTAGGAGTAGTCGAAGGTGAAACTTTTGGGGGCATCTTTGCTCTGTTTGGGATTGATGATGGCTGAGGGGGCAGGAGAGGGCAAGGGAAGAAAAGTCAAGGTCAGGTACACCCAATTTTCGCCCATGCCCCCTGGAATCCAGACATCCCATTCCTCATCCCCATCAGTCCTAGTGCATCTCTCCCCTTTAATACTCCCCACCCCCTCCAGTCACCAAAGCTAATTTTGGCTCCTTGGACCCGCCCCCCCCACTGGGCTGCCTCCCTGGATTGGGCAATGGAGGGCTCCAGGCCAACATTCCCCCTTCCCAGGGACTGGAACACTGAAAGGCCATTCTGCCCCAGCCCCCACCCTTACAACTAGCACCTGCTCCGTGCCCAGCACGGCCTTCCTCCCCTTTCAGTTCAGCAGGACTAGACTGCATGGTGGACCCAGCCAGTCTCGCCTATGCCTAGCCAGGCTCGAGGGACTCACTCACAGGTGGTGCTGCCCTGCATGCTGACCACACACTTGGCATCCTGGCTGGTCTCACGGGCGTTGAAGGGCCGAACCCTCACTGCCACTTTCACCGAGGCACCAGCCATCGCTTCAGATGCTCCCACCCTCCTCAGCTAGAGGACAGAGACAGAAGAGGTGGTCAGATCCCCTGGTGGAACCCAGACCTTACCTCCCAGTTTCTCCCAGGAATCAATCTCCCCCTTACCCTCTCCCGAACTACCCAGTCCCTCAATGACCTAGTTCCTAGTCCCCTAGCCTTCCTCCCAAATGTCACTCTCCTCAGGGATTCCCAAAGGTACTCCTGCTTCTCTCCCCAGGCATATCCCAGCTTTCAGGGACCTGGGTCATCACCCCAGAGTTACCTGGCGTCCTGGCCCCAGACCAGGGGGGCTGTATCAGTTCTGGCTGCCACCGACCCTCGTAGGAGGAGCCCCATCCTACACTTGGGGCCTGGCCACACCAGCTGGGGCTGTGGGGAAAACCCTGGTTGTAGGGGAAGAGTGGTTAGGAGGCACCTGTGGCTCCAGAGGTATATCTGGGTTCCAAGGTTGAAGGGCAGGGAGTCAGGAATAATGTTAGAAAAGGTAAGGATAGCTGTTCCATGGAGTGGCAAATGCAATGTGAATCCAAGGGCAAAGACCGTGATATTTTTATTCCTCATCACTCACAAGTGTACTGAACGTCCAGATAGAGAAGAGAAAGGGAGAGAGGGAGGCTGGACAGAGGACAATTCAGAGAGAGGGACACATGGGCAGAGACGTCAGGGTGGCAGGAAGGGGAAGAAAGTCAGACACCAAAAAAAACAGACATAGAAGAGAAGGCAAAATTGAGGTCATGCTATAAAGGAAATAATGGAAAGAGGAAAGGAAGAAGAGACACACAGAAGTTATCCAACACAGAAATGTTGAACAGACAGGGAAAGAAGTTTTGGGACAAAAGCACAAATCATGAGTTCAGAAGAGAAATGAGGAAAAAAAGACCCAAGCTTAAAACCTGCCATGAATCTTACCACCCCAACACACACACACACACACACACACACAATCAGGGAGAAGTAGAGTCAGTTCCTACTTAGGACCCACAATCTCCACACAGAGGAGGGAGAAACTGCTGATGGGCAAAGTCCAAGGACTAGAGGTACAGCCCAGGACTGGGATCCACAGGGCCTGCCTATGGGCCCCAAACCCCTTGCCCAGCCCCCAGCACTTCCTCCTCAGGATCCAGGACAATGGGCAGGAGAGGGTGGGGTCATCCTGTATCCATCCTACCAATCCCCAGGGCTCCTCTGTTAGGGGATCCAGAATACCTGTGTCTTTCTGGGGAGGACAAGGGTCTCCTCAAAAAGGGAGAGGAGGGAAAGGAAGCAGGCAGATATCCCAACCAAGCCTGGGGCTAGTGCTATGGCGTCCACTGCCCTGGGGAAGGTGCCAGGCTGAAGCCCAGGAATGTGGGTGATCGGGTGCCCACACCCTGTGAGGAGAGGCTGAGCAGCCCACGCCCACGGACAGCAGAGTGGAGGACTTCGAAAAGGAATCAGGGTTGCTTGCCCCATCTATGCCCCCCAAGGATTTCAAACTCCTATCGAGCTGTGCCTCCCCTCACCAGCCTTTACTAAGCAGAGCATGGGAGGGGTGTGAGGGCTAGTCGGTCCCAGGACAGGAAGGGAGTAGCTGAAATCACACAAGCTGTCTCAGGAAAAACAGCCCTGACCCCCAGACCCTGGCCTGGGGAGGAAAGAGACACTGATGGGGACACGCAAAGGTGATGCCATTGAGGCTAATAGTGCAGGGAATGGGTGGCACGACTGAAGGAGAACGGAGTAAAGAACTAGGGGGTAAGTACAGGGGTCGGCCAGTGCAGTATAAAGGAGTAGTGAAGTTCAAAGAGGAGCGGCGGCTGGGGTGAGAGCCTATGGACCTGAAAGAGGTCCTCGGGCCACCTGCAACTTGCCCACCCAGCGTTCTCCAACAGGCCCTTGTCCCGGTTTCTTTGGGCGGCCATGCGGACCCTGTCCGCCCGGCCAACCGACGGCCGCCCCGGGCCTGGCACCCCTCTGCGCCTCCACCGGACAAACAGCACATGATCCCGGCTCTTGAGCTCTGCCGGCCCCGGCCGGGTCTCTCAAACTGGGGCTCCGAGTCTTGCAAACGGGGACGCCGGCTCCCCGCCCCCCAGTCTGGCACATTCCTCCGCGGGCGTCCCCTCCCTCGCCCCCCCTCTCCCCCAGCTCTCACCTCGTCGCGGCGGGGCTCCCGGAGTGGATCGACAGAATGCAAAGGGACAAACTTTCCAGAAAGCGGGATATGGCAGTAGGGGGAATCCGGGACGGGTTGGGGGCTGCACCCGCCCCTCGCCGGGTCCCCGGGCGGCGGGAGGCGGACTCGCGCCCCGGGGGCGGCAGCAGTAGCGGCGCCAGCGGCCGGCGCCCGCCCGGGCAGCGCGAGCTGGGGCGGGAGGGACGGGCGGGGGAGGCGCGGGCGCGCGCACGCGGGCGGACGGGCACGCGCGGCCCGAGCCGGGCCCGGGACTACTCCTATTAAAGGGGCAAGGCCCCCAGACTCTACTCTGGGGATTTGTTGGTAGCGCACAGGGAACCCTGTTGCGGACGCAGAAAGATGAGCTAGAAGCCGGGACTTGGGAGAGTTGCAAACACCAAGGAATCGGGAGAAATGGGGGCGGACCCCGGAGTAGACCCAGGCCCCGGACCCGCGCACGTCGTCGCTGTCGGAGGCGCGCTTGAGGGCGGGGCCTCCCGTAAGGCCACGCCCAAGAGGAGGCTCAGCCCAAGCCCCGCCCCCAGGCGCGCGGCGTCGCCGGCTTTTCCCTCAAGTCCAGTCAGCACCTCTCTCCTCCCAGCCCGGCCGGTGGTTCTAGCATTTTTGACACGCGTCTGTCTCAGGTGTTGTGGCCAAGTGGCAGTCAGCGGCGGCATAGCCATCCAGGTCCTCTGGCCTGGCCTGGCCCGGCCCTTAAGTCCCGCAGTTCGGATAGGACCCGGCGGCCTCCTCAGGCCCAAGCACCCTCTAGGCCTGGGTGCCACCTCAGGCCCAGACCACTCCTCCCAATACAGACTGGCCCCATGCTGTACCCTTGGGAATGGACCCATCATTACTTGCCTGGGGAGTTGGGAGTGGGGGGAGTGAGGACATGGATTTTTTTTTTGAGACTAGGTCTCCTATTTTTGTATGTGGAGCCGCAGGCTCACATTACTCGGGGTACCACAGACTCAAGCAATCCCCAGCCTCAGCTTCCCAGGTAGCTGGGATTACAGGCGCGTGCCATCATGTCCAGTTATATATATTTTTTTTAACTAGATCTCGCTATGTGTCCCCGGCGGGACTCGAACCACGATCCCTGGCCCTGGCCGCGGCTTCCTAGGCTGCCACTTACAGGTATGTGCCACCGTGCCCAACCTAGGACTTGGATTCTTAAAGCTCCCGGTTATGTCCTCTGACTTTGCTGCTCTCGAAGGACTCGCCAGCCCACCTACAAGTGCCCAGCTACACCTTCAGGGACCCAACCTGGACCTTCCCTCCAGTCAGGGTTTACCCACCACCACTACCCCCAACTCTGCAGTGCCAGCCTGAACCTCATCCTCATCTGGCCTGTGATGTGCGGATTGCTTTTCAACACCTTTGGTCCCCTGTCAACTATTTAATATTGTGTAGCTTCTTTAAACCCCATTTTCCGCCGGGCACAGTGGTTCGTGTAAGCTTTAGTCTATGAAGTGGCTGGGGCTAGAGATCGTGGTTTGAGTCCCGCCTGGGGCACATAATGAGACATAGTTCCAAAAAATATATAGCTGGGTGTGGTGGTGCGCGCCTGTAATCCCAGCTACCTCGGAAGCTGAGGCTGGGGATTGCTTGAGTCTGTGGTACCCCGGGCAACGTGAGCCTGCGGTTCCACGGGCAAAAATAGCGAGACCTAGTCTCAAAAAAAAAAAAAAAAAAGACTTTTAAGCTCTCTTTCCTTTTTTAGGTCTCATACACCCCCTTTCCAATCTCCATATTTACCACCAACCTCATTGATCCAGCCATTACATGAGTGAATGGTTCATTTTCCATTTTCCTTTCAGCAGCAATTAGGAGACTCACTCCAGCTACAGAGCCCAGTGCAGTTATGCAGGTGAAGGAAAATGAAGACAATCTCATTCCCTTTGCTAAGTAAGTTCCCTCCACCCAGCAAGAAGGATGGGGATGGGATGGAGGGAAGATTGCATGCCTGGTTCCTTCCCTGCGAGGAGTAGGAAATGAGGAACAATGTCTTATATTAGGAAATTGATGACTCAGTAATTCATTCAACAAATAGTATTTGAATTATTTTCAACTACAATGTTTAGGCACTGTGGATTTAGTGATTAGAAAGATAGCCTCTTTTCTAGAGCTTATATTCTAAAGAGAGGAGACAGAATTTGTAAACCAGTAAGTATAATTTCAGATGGTGGTTAAATATCATGCCAAAAAAAAAAAAGAAAAGAAAAATGGGAGAATGAAAATGAAAAATAGAATGTCCTAGAAATACAAGGCTAACGAGTGATTAATGAAGTCTATTCTGGGGAGGTGAATTGATATCTGAAAAATGAAAAGGAGCATGTGTGATAAGAACCAGGAAGAGAAGAAGAAATAGTAGGTTAACACGTTCACAACGGGGACATACTTTGTATGTCCTACTGTCAGACAGCTCTATTTTTTGTATTTTTCTCCACCATTAATTCAAATTAATTCATTGAATTAATGAAGCTCACTTGTGTATACATGCACACCAGTGGTACTTGCTGCCCAATGGGACAACCATGCTTGTGCATGTTTTAAAAAAAAAAAAAACAGGATGGAAGGAAGCTTGGTATGTTCTAGAATCAGGAAGCAGACCAATGTTTCTGAAACTTAGTTATCAAGGGAAAAGTAAAGAGCAAAATAAAAGAGTTAGGCAGAGAACAGATTATATAGGATCTTTGGACCACTAAAAAACTTTGGATTTTATTCAAAGGACAGTAGAAATCAGTGGAATATTTTAAGTGAGGAAATTACAAATCACACTTTTTTCAACTTTTTCTTCTTTAATTTTATTATTGCTTCAACTTTTTTGTTGTGGAAAATTTCAAACAAATATGTAAGTAAAGAAAATAGCAATCAGGGGAGGCTGAGATAGGGAATCACTTGAGTCCGCGGTTTTGAGACCCGCCTGGGGCAACATAGCAAGACCTAGTCTCAAAAAATATCTGGCCATGGTGGTGCATATCTGGGAGACTGAGGCTGGAGATCGCTTGATTCTGGGGTATCCTGGGCAACATAGTGAGACCTAGCTTCAAAAAAAAGAAAAGAAAAGAAAATAGCAATCATTAAGGGTATGATGTATCCTTTTCATCTTCACCAGTTATTACATGGACAGCCCCTTACTACTCAGATTATTTTTAAATAATAATCATACATAATTTCACACAATCATTTTGAAAGTATTATCTCACTGGTATGTGCAGAATAGAGGACAAGATTGGGGCCATAGCAAAATTCCAGGAATGGAAACATGAGCTAGAATAGGGTGGTGGAAATGGTGAGGAATGGTAGAATTTGGGTATATTTCAGATGTAGAACTGACTACTTGCTGAGAAATTGAATATGAGAAATGAGGGAAAGTTATACCAAATTTTTGGCTTTATAGCTGGGCATTTAAGGTACTTTTCAGTGAGATGGGAAATGTTGGAAAGAAGATAAGATGTTGAGTGAGCAGTTGAACTGACAAATCTCAGGCCCTGGAAGGAGCCAGGGCTGAAACTATAATTTGGGAGTCTTCAACACATTGATGGTAGTGAAATGTCCCCAGATACAGGATTTCACAATTTGTGGGCACTTTACCTGTGCTCTCAAAATTGCATGGTGAGGCTCAATCTCAGAACACAGCAACCTTAGGACTTATTTAGAGTAAGGCCTCAAGTAAACAGGTGTCCTACCCTAACAGTATCCACAGTGTCCAACAGTCCAAGCCAAAAGTTGCTTGTGTGAGATGGTGGTGTTGGTGTTCCCATGAAGGGAGCCTGGAACTGGTGCCACACTGCTAAGTGAGGGACCAGGCTCTTGCTAACCTATGGCAGTGGGGGTAGTCTCAGGTGGCCCAGCTGAGGCAGCACCAGAGCAGTGTCTCTCCTAAAGCCAAGGTTTGTCTCCTCCTGAAGCTTCTTCCAAGCTGAGTCCAACCTTCCCAAACTGAATCAATCCACTCCTCTCAAGATAGTTCAGCCCTTCCAAGCAGCTCCTCTCCCAAACAGTTTCTCTCCAATAACACCCCTTAGCCTTGCCTAAGTCTCTGCTTATATTCCCCCATTTAGGACCCGCCTTTCTAACCTGATTAGTCCATTTTCCAAGCAAGTTGTTTCCAAGACTTAATTGGTGCCAGTGCAATTATGAGCCTCACTAGTGTCAGTGGGAGCTGGGACCTGGTCCATTTTCAAAACCTGCTCAGGATTCAAAACCAAAACCCTGTTGGGCATGATGGCACATGCCTATTGTCCAAGCGCTGGGAGACAAGAGGCTTGGGATCGCTTGAGTTCACGATTCGAGACTACCCTGGGCAACATAGCCAGACCTGGTCTTGAAAAAGCAGCAGGGCGCCATGGTGGATGCCTGTTATCCAGCTACCTGGGAAGCTGAGGATGGGGATCGCTTGAGTCCACGGTACCCCAGGCAACATAGTGAGACCTAGTCTCAAAAACAAAAGCAAACAAACAAATAAAACCTGGTGGTACATCCAATCTGTCCTGCACCATTTTGTGCCAGAGTTGGGCAAATTAGCTCTGCTATATCTGAATGACACTGGTCAGGTTCAACCTACCACACTACTTCTCTTTTCTTCCTAAAACCCAAACATGGCTGCACCAGGGTTGACCATCATTTCCAGTTTCTGTGGTATAGCCCAGGCTAAAACCACTCAGTTGGATGCTGCTGTTAACAGTATTTAAAGTCAGGCCCCTGGATGAGATTCACCTAAGAAGAGATGGAGAACATAAAAGGCCCAGACATAAGCCCTTAGACACTCTCCCTCTAGAAACCAGAGGGAAGTCATCTCAATCTGGGGCCTTGGAAGTGCTAAGTACTCTTCTCAAACAGCTCTGCCTCCCTACCTATGAGATACTAGTCCTTTTGACATAGAGAAGAAAGATAGGGATAAAGAGAGATGTTGCTGTCCCATATCCTAGCATTGACTAAAAGAAATCCTATTTGTCCCATCACCAAAGTAGCCAGGGCCTTCCACCTTAATGACCCCACTTGCTAAATATGATGTTCTCTAGTTGTAGAAGCTTGAGATTCAGTGAGATCTAAGGTTTAAACAATTACCAGTATCCACCCTCAACCTAGTTCTAATCTCCCTTCAAATAAAAGGGCTCCCCATCCTCTTTCCTTAGCTGAAATGGATAAGGGAGCCTGTGGTTTGAGGGAGCCTGGATAATTGTATGGTCCCATGGATAAGACCCCTAAATCCTCAGGGAAAGTAGATGCAGTGAGGGGTGAGCCAGACCTGAGCCTATCTTGTTACCACAGGTGTTCCAAGGTGGTCAGCAGATCTCCACCTCTCAGCCTGCCTTCCCAGAGCCTAAGACTGACTCCCCAACGTTACGGGGATCTCTTCTGGGAGAACCTTAGTCAAAGGCCCAGGTGGGTAGAAATGGAAAATCGGGGACTAACTGGATGCAGGACAGTAAAGCCATGTATTGTTCATTTCTTTTTGTGCTTCACAGCCCTGCTTGGATGGAGGGACAGTACATCCCATCCCAGCTGGTATGGCAAATATTCTGCCCTTTAGCACTTCTCCATTAAAACTGTACCTAACGTCATCCTCTCTCCAGCACCTCATTATCCTCTGTTATCCCGCACCCAGTGCACTGACCAAACCCTCCTTCCTAATAATTTGTCATGTTTTCCAGATCACAGCTTTATTTTTATGGTCTGGACTTCCCAATACCCCCAACTCCCTGTTTCAGCGCAAGCTCCCCTGAGAGAGGAGTCCAGTTCTTTAACCCCATTTCCCCATGAACAGAAAGCCACTGGTTGCTCCCAGTCTGGCCAGTATCGTCCAGAGGGGCTCCCACCCCCTGAGATGCTTTGCAGAAGAAAGAGAAGGAGAACACATTTGCAACAGGGACCTGAGGGCATCCCAGCCCGGGTAAGGGCTGTTACTTATCACCTAGAGGACCTACGGAGGCGACAGAGAGTCATCAATGAGTAAGGAAACACACCTGGGCTCTGGGAACCAAAAGGGGATGGGGGCAGGATGCTTTGAACTGAGGATCAGCTGGAGAGCTTTGAGGGAGTTGGTTGAACCAAGGGCTTAGTGTTGTTGAAACAGAATTTTCATAATGTGGAAAGGAAGAAGGAATTGAGGAATGGAGCATAAGTCATATGAGCTGAAAGGAGTGGGAACTGCAGGAAAGCAGTTGGAGACAGGAAAAG